>JBAKGM010000081.1:15986785-16003370 GCA_037177215.1 Asparagus racemosus | reverse complement strand
ATTATTCCTAACAATAAATTATCAATAATTTCATAATTAAAATAATTACATTTTTCCATAATTTTTATAATTTTTCCACACTTTCTTTTCCCATTAAAAGGATTAACAAGCCTTTCGTCGACGTATGCTACAAAGTTTTATATAAACATGTCTGACAATAAGGATGTTGTTTAAACTCAAAGGTATTTTATATTTTATATTTGGGAACTAACATAAATTTATTTTCAAAAATTATATTAAACACAACAATGATTTGAATTACTAAAAATTATAAATTTTTTATTCTGAAAATTTTATCTCAGTTCTATTGATGCGCTAACTCAATACTAATGTTTTGAGACTAGGACAATATCACTAAGCACACAAGTGAAATTTGAAATCAACGATGGTACTAATAATGACATATTTGAAGTAAAGGATTTGAACGACGGCAATGTAAGTGATTTCTAATATTTTTTACTATTTAGTTATTTCTAAAATTTTCATATATCTTTAGTTATAGTTGTTCACTATACGTAATTAAAAAAACATGAAACATTGACAAGAGCTATATTATGTAGCTACTGTATACTTGAATCTCTTAATTTACATGGGTTAATTGATTTATAAAAAAAATTATATGAATTATATTACAATTCAATGAATAAATAACTACATAACTTAGAGACTAATGGTAACTTATTAAAAGGATTTATCATGCATTATAATATCAGCCACTATCTTAAAGTTCACTTGAAGATTGAATGTTTAATCTCTTCAATTTTTAGGAGAAATATTTTTTGCAATTCTCTAATCATGGAAATTGAGAAAATATCGGGTTGGCGATATCCTTCCCATGCTGATTGTAATGACAGGTTGAAAGAGATCAATGGGGTTCTTTACTGCAGTCATCATAAAAAAGAGATTAAATATGTAGAAGAGAGGTAAGTATTATATTATAAATATTATAAACATTCATATTTTATAAAATATAAGTTTTAAATGAAAGACTTTAATTGACATGAACATGTTAATTATCTTCAGGTACAAACTTACCTTACAAGTGACGGATGGACCATGCATCACTACATTTATAATATTCCATCATGGTGCTCTACATTTGATGAAAATTGGTGCTTCAGAATTAGCAGCTTCGTTGGGTTTGGTATATTATCTCGAATTACATTAAAGTGTTAATATAGTTTTAATTTAAACAATGAATTTCGTGTTGATTTTACGTTGATAAAACATGATGCAAATAATACGAATATTTCACTTGCTATAAAGAGGCTGATTGTTAGAAATATGCATTTCCACATGAAAGTTACAGAGTTTAACACAAGTAAATGCATTAAAGACTACACGGTCATTGAAATTATTAATGATGATGCGGATGATGAAAAACTCAAGGGATTATTACTGCTGACTAATGGTAAGGTAATACTTCGATAATCTAACAAATAAAATTATATTAAACAAGTATATGTAACGTGTTGATTGTACTAATAATAAATTTATTTTTATCAAAGGGTGAGAAATCTCATGATATATCACAGGTTGATGGTAATGACAGTTAATTCATCGAAGGTACTCCTGATTTATCCACACCTGGAAATACAATTGATAAAAAGTTTAAAGATAAATTTTTTGAGAAATTTAATAGTAGTTTCTTTATTTCAAAAATAAAAATCATGATTGTGCTATTCTAAGAGAAATGTACGATTATCACAGGATGAAAGTGCAAATGAAATGAATCAGGTTAGTATCATTGGTAATCAATATGTTGAATTACATCCAGACATATCTTCCCCCATATCTACCATTAATAGCAAAGAAAAAAGAAGATATTAGATATATCACCTATTACTACACTTGATACGTCTGCATTTAAAACACCACCTGCAAGCAGTGCCAAAACAAGGATACAATCTGGTTAGATATTCTATACATTAACTATTTTATTTTTTTATAATTTTTATAATTTTTAATATTTTACTCTTTAATTTAATTATCATACATGTTTTATGTGTCGCAGATATGAACAAAGAACTAGTTCTCTCAAGTTTGAGGAAGAGAATGAAGACGGAGAAAAAATGATTAAAATTAAGATGAGCTTTCTTTAAAACTTTACATATTATATATTCATAATGGTTGATTGATAGAAAATAATTTTTTTGGATTGCATCCATTGCTTTATGTTTTTGAACAAATCCTTGTTATATCTATATTTTTTCAACTTGTGTTAAGATACTTTTTTATATTCGGTTTAGTCATTACATAAGTCAATTTTAGGTTAAATGATTTTAATTTTAATTATAACATTATATATTAGTTCTATTATCATGATTTCCATGCATTGACAATTTTTTTTTACCTCATATGGTTATCGTGCTTCAGAAGGTGAGGTGAGTCATTAGAATTTTTAATTCTTTGCAGATACGAGCAATTGAAATACGATGAAATCGAGGTGAATTTTTGTAAGACATGCTTAGCACGGGCTAAAAGACTAGTGATAGTTGTAAGTGATATTAAAATACAATAGTTGTGGCAAAATATGGATGTTGAATCTAGGAGACTATTTAGAATTATCAAATACATTCTCAGTATATGTTTATACATATTTTCCTAAATCAGTACATTTACACATATTCTAATATACATTATGATCTCAACACTAGTGATAAGAATGGCTAGAAAGTTCTAATATGACCCCCATGGTCTTGGGTTCAATTCTAGACTGTGTTATGAAAAAAAGTACATTGTTGTTAGGACGAAGTCCACAATAGCTCTTGTTTGGGTAATAACAAACTCTCATTTTTAATTAATAGTTATTTGAGATGCTATAGTACAGGTGACTATAGGAATAAGAATTGTACGAGGAAAAACGATGTGAAAATCAGCTCAAAAGTTAATTTTAGCCTCCTCATCATCAATGATCTACAATGACTCATCGATGGTAGGTGTGCTCATCGATGGCTACAGTTACAATTCGATATTTTTCCTGAGAGAGATTTTCATATCATTGATAGAACCTCTCAACCATTAATAGGGCCTCATCACTGTTGATGATCGAGAGCCACAATCGATGGTAAAATTAGCTAATTACAGAATTTCAAATTTAATCGCAGCTATTCGTCATTTCTTTTATCTAAAATCTCTACCATGTTTAAGATATCTCTTTCCTGACCTATTGGGACTTCATATTATTGAAAGAGAGCGAAGAGGAGAGTTCTACAGTTTTGAATTGTGAAGATATTTCATTGCTGGTTTTGACCCCCGGACCCTTGACAAACCCTCGCTCCTCGCATATAACATCTCTGGATCGTTTTAGCAAGAAGAGTTGTCTTAGATTCATCATCTACACCGTTCTTCATCGTACTATGCTTAGATTCATCGAAGGACAGTTTTGTTTAACAAAGAGTTGTAAGATCTTTCATATTTTCTGAGCTTTAACTTTGGTTGCTTGGTTTTGATTTAAACTTATTTTTGCAGCGTACTCAAGCCAGCTGGAATTGAGAGTTGGGACTAGCTAGGACTAGGTGTTTACTCATTGTGGAGAGTTAGGTTAGACGTCTAGTTTCGAATAAATTTCTGAGAGCGTCTTATAAGCCCACCGAAACGCGTTTGTAATTCAGGAGAACTCTTTTCCTATAGTAAGGAAGCCCCTTCGCGAGCAGGAGGAGTGAACGCAGAATAGTTATCCGAACCTCTATAAAATCTTGTGTGTTCCTGGTTGGTTGTTATTTATGATTAATTATTGTTGATTGTTTTTTTTATCTTTTTCACTGCATATTCTATATTTTTAGCAAAAATTAGTAGCAACCTTATTCACTCCCCTCTAGACTTGCTCTCAAATACAACAAATGGTATCAGAGCTTTGTTATCCATCTTTAGGATTCACAACTTAGGGTAGAGATGTCTAGTTTAACCGTCACAATGGCTTTTCCTAAGGGACACGTAGTTAACCAACCCCCGCTTTTTAATGAAATAAACTACAGCTATTGGAAACTGAGTATGAGAATCTTTTTATGATCCACTAATTTTGATGTTTAGAGTAGTGTAGATAATGGCTATAGTGAACCTACTACCATTGTAAGTGATGCTACCGTTGTCACTCCTAGATATAAGTGGACCACTCAGGACAAAAGGATTTATTCTTTAAATGCAAAATCCACGAATGCTCTTTATTGTTCCTTGATTACTAAAGAATTTAACCATGTGTCAAATTGTTCTATTACACATGAAATTTGAAATACTTTGGAAGTTACACACAAATGAACTTCTCAGGTAAAAGAGGAGAAACTTACAATGTCTGTGAGTAAGTATGAGAATTTTCAAGATGAAGGTCTCAAAGAGCATTCATGATATGTTCACCCAATTCATGGATATAGTAAATAAATCAAAAGCTTTGGGGAAGGAGTATGATAACAAGAAACTTGTGAGAAAAATTCTTTGTTCTCTTTCAAAGATTAGGAACTGAAGGTAACTGCTATTAAAGAATTAAAAATTTTCTAAATTAATTCTTGAGAATTTTATAGGGAATCTCCTTACCTATGGAATACGATTAAAAAAGAGAGAAGCTAATTTAGATGATAACTCGAAGAAGAAGTCATTACCCTAAAAGCTAAAAAGGAAAAAATCTCAATACAAGAAGAAGAAAGAATCAAGCTCGGACTCTGATGATGGTGATGAGAGTGAGATGGAACTGGTAATCAAAGGATTACAATCTTTTCTAAAGACAAAAGATGAGCTAAAGTTTATGCACAATAAACAGAATTAGAACTTCACGAAGGTAAGAAAAATTAAATATGATAATTCTGATTTTGAACCTGTTGTCATTATGGGAAACCCAGACACTTAAGAAATGGTTGCCCTCTCAACAAAAGTGATTACAAAGGAACAAACAAGAGTTTCAAGGTGACATCATGGGAATTTTCAAGTGAAGATGAAGAATCGGAAAACGACTTGAGCACGAATGATAAAAGTCACTATCTTATGGTTAGTGTCTATACCTCAAAAGATTCGAAGGATGAAAATTTAGATAAAATAGTTCAATGGAGAGCTAAGGAGCAAAGAAGTACATGGTATTTAGATTCAAAGTGTTCTCGACACGTGATAGGTAAGAAAGAACTATTTCTTAGTCTCGACAAAAAGAAAGGTGGAGATGTGACTTTTAGAAACAACAAAGAAAAATTGTAGGAGTTTGTAACGTAGATCAAGATTCTCAAGATTCTTTTAAACTCCTTAAAGAATTGCTCGGTGATGGTTTAAAGCATAATATTATCTTCATTAGTCAACTTTGCGATAAAGGTATGTCTATTCTTTTTGAATCTCCTATATGCAAAATTATTGATTCAAAAACAGGTTCAATTGCCTTTACTGGAAATAGGCTCGCTAATATATATACTTTGAACTTTAATGATATTAAATATGACACTATTAAATGCTTGGTTGTGGGAGGAGAGGGTAGTGAGCTTTGGCATAGGTGACTGGAACATGCAAGCATGAGTTTGTTGTAAAACCTCTCAAACAAAGAATTAGTTAGAGGTTTGACTATTTCTACTTTTAAAAGTGAGAGTTTATATTAGGCTTGCACGAAAGTTAAATTTATTAGATCCTCCCTTGGTTTGAAAATTTTCTTGAGCACTTCTAAACCTCTGCAATTAGTACACTTAGATCTTTTTGAAATAGTGTCTACTCAAAATTTAGAAGGAAAGAGTTATTATTTGGTTATGCTTGATGATTACTCTAGATTTACATGAGTCATGTTTCGAGTTAAAAAGAGCAAATGTTTTAAAGTGTATAAAATTTTCAAAAAAGGTTGAAAAAGAAAAAGACCTCCCTATTTGTACTATTCATTCTTATCACAGAGTTAAATTTAAAAATAAAATTTTTAAAAAAATTTTGTGCTAATAGAGGTATCACTTATGAGTTTTCTTCACCTCGAATACCTCAGCAAAATGTGATTGTTGAGAGAAAAAAAATCAGACTTTACAAGAAATGGCTAGAACTTTGTTAAATGAGTAAATTATTAAAGTACTTCTAGGCTGAGGCAGTTAATACAGCATGCTATGTAAGCAATAGAGTTTATCTTCAAACTATGATAAATAAGACCTCTTGTAAGCTTTACTATCAAATATCCCCGAATGTGTCACATCTTTGCATTTTTGGTTGTAAGTGTTATCTCTTGAATACGAAATATTAATTAGGAAAATTTGATTCTAAAGTTAATGAGTGTATTTTCTTAGGATACTCTTCATGTAGCAAAGCTTATAGAGTATATAACAAAAAATAGAATTCTTGAAGAGTCTATTCATATTAAATTTGATGAAACTCACACTTTTAGTGTTTTGGTTGATAATGTAGATGATCCTCTTGTGACGAATCCAATTGATCAAGTTGAATAAGAAGAGATATATGAGAAGAGTTAGAATAAATCTCAAAAGGAAACATGGGACAAAATTAGGAGACAGTACCTAAAGCTTGAAATGCTATTCAAAAGTCAATAGATTCAAAAAATCAACAAATTGTTTAAACAAGGGATCATCCTAGAAGCGATCGTCAATCACCTATTCATTTGAATGATTACTATTATTACATGTTACCAATAAAGGCAAGTGAATGTAAAAATCCTCAAATTTTTCTTGGAGAGTTGTGTGCTTATGTAGATTTTATATCTGAAATAGAACCTAAAAATATGAATAAGGCTATCAATGATGAAAATTGGATTATTGCAATGCAAGAAGAACTTAATCATTTCACAAGGAATAAAGTTTAGAGTTTAGTTCCTAAATCAAAAGGTCAAAAGATCACCCAATTGTAAGCAACTAAATGAGTCTTTAAAAATAAATTACATGAAAAAAGTACATCATGAGAAATAAAGCTTGACTTGTTGCTAAATGTTATAATTAAATGGAAGGGGTCGATTTCGATTAAACTTTTGCTCTAAAGTGTTAGACTTGAAGTCATCAGAATTTTGCTTACTTTTTCTCGTTATAAAGGTTTTAAGCTCTGTCAAATAAATGTGAAAAGTACACTTCTAAATGGATGCCTATAGGAAGAAGTCTATGTAGAATAACCCTGGGGTTTTATTTATCATGCTTTTGAAGACTATGTATATAAGTTAGATAAAGTTTTGTATGGTCTTAAGCAAGCACCTCTAGCTTGGTATGACCGTCTAAGTTCTTATTTACTTAAACATAAATTTAAAAGGTGTTTGCTGATAATACCTTATTTGTTCAATTTGTTGGTAAAAAATATTCTTAATGAACAAGATATTATTTTCAGAGCTATTAATAAGGATCTTTGCCAAAAGTTTAAAAAATTGATGCAGACGAGTTCGAGATAAGCATGACGGGAGGGTTGAAGTATTTTCTAGGATTTTAAGTAAAGCACACAAAAAGATGGAGTGTTTATCTCACAGTAGAAGTATGTGAAAGAGCTTCTCAAATGCTTCAATATGGACAATTTGAAAGCAGCTTCAACTTTGATGAGTCTTCTGCAAAGCTTACAAAAGATGAGACTGTATATCAATTGATGAAAAGAGATATAGAGAAATAATTAGTAGTCCCTTATATCTTACTGCTACTCACCATGATATTATACTTTCTATGTGTTTGTGTGTCAGATTTCAAGCCAATCCTAAAGAATCACATTTGAAAGCTATAAAAAATTTTAGATATTTAAGTTGATCACAAAAATTTGATTTATGGTTTCCTATGTGTATTTCTTTTGGTCTAGTTAGATATTCAAATAGCGATTATGTTGGGTGTCGTATAGATAGAAGAGCACTAATAGTACAGTACATCTTTTAGAATATTCTATAGTTTCTTGGTCTACTAGGAAATAAAACTGTGCATCTTTATCTACTACAGAGGCCGAGTATATTGCTTTAGGTAGTTGTTGTGCATAAGTCCTTTAGATGTCTTTGACTTTACAAGACTACGACATCACCTTTAAGAAGGTTCCTCTTAGATGTGATAATAAGAGTGCTATTGATTTGAGTAACAACCCGATATGTCATTCACGAACGAAACACGTAGATGTCTAACATCACTTTGTTAAGACCACATTACTAAGGAGAATGTTCAAATTGAGTTTGTCCCCACCGGTTAGCTTGTAGGTATTTTTACAAAACCTTTGCTAAAGATCATTTCACTAGATTGAGACAAGATTTGGGCATTCTGTCTCTTAATATCTAGCATGTTGCACTTTCATATTGTATGTGCATATTTTGGATTTTGGATTTCTCTCTCTTTTTCTTTGAAGGGTTGTTTTAGATTTTTTTCTTTTCCATTTTTTTATCAAAGACAAAACAAAAATTTCTCTTCCTTTCTTTGAAAAAAACTTTGGACTTGCCTATGTATATGCTTTTATAAGAATGATTCAGATGATACTACCTTTTTAGTATGCATGCTTGATTGTGTCACACAGGATCACATATGATTTTTTAAATCTATATGTATATATTTTTGCACGCAATGATCAAAAGATGATTACATGATACGTTGTTTACATGAGATATTTCACACTGTAATTTCACACACCTATTTCTATACTTATAATATTTTGTGAAATGAAATAGTGGTAGAGAGTGTTATATTTTGTTTATTAGATATTTTTGATTATATCTAGTGTTTTTTAAGCTCATTTTTGACTTGGCTAATGCACAATTCTTTATCTTTGTATGTACCAAAGTGCATTTCTTTAACATATCAATCAAACAATAAGAGTGTATTCATTAAAAGATGATCAAAGATCTACTCTTATGAAATCCATGAAAAATTAAGTGCATTCTTTAAAAGATGGTTAAAGATCCACACTCGTGGATTTGTGTTCATGCATATCTCAAAGGGTAGCCATCATGTACTAAATATATTTTATATTTAGAGATGATGTGAATCACCCGCCAAACAATATCGTTCTTCCTCCTAAATCCTATATAGTTGAGGTGATAGGGCGACACTTCGGTCCTGAGTCTCTAAGGTTGAGATAGTTTAAGTGTCATTATTGCTCAATATTCACTTTGATATATCTAACTTTGTCCAATAAACTAGTATAAGTCTTTTTACTATTTATTTCACACACTTTATGCTGATATTTAAACTTTTGTGTGTGCTATTCGCCGTGTTTTCTCTTCAATTCGTGTGTTTTGTCATCAAATTTTGATCTCTTGTACTATTTTCTATAAATTTTTGTGTGAACTAGTGTGTTTTTCTCTCCCATACACCTTTTAGATAGCTTTTATCTAAATATCTCTTGTTTGCTGTATGTCCATAGTTGAGTTTCTTGCTTTTGCTAATAACAAAGGGGGAGATTTTTGTGTGAAATTTGAAAATTTTGATGATCTTTGAATGAGGGGAGTTTTTGTCTCGATGGTTTTACGTTTTGATTTTTTTGAAAATTTTTGAAGCACTCGGTGCATTATTTTAGACGGAGTTTTTACAATACCTGTGCTTGATACACTTTTCATGAATGCATTTATATAGGGGGAGCATTGCATATCTTTTTCTTTTGCATGAGCGTAGATTTGTGCTTATTATTACTATTTATATATCTCAAATATACATGTATTTTAGTATTTTAAATTTCAAGTTTGTCATTATTAAAAAGAGTAGATTGTTAGAATGAAATCCATACAATAGCTCTTGTTTGAGTAATAACAGACTCTCGTTTAGTACTAATAATGATTTGAGATAATACGGTACAAGTGAATACATGTATAAGAAGTGTACGGGGTGAAACGATGCAAAATCAGCTTAAAAAGCTGATTTTCAACCTCATCAAGAGCCACCATCGATGATAAAGTTGGCTGATTACAAAATTTAAGATTTAATCACAGCTGTTCGTCATTTCTTTTATCTCCAATATTTACCACGTTTAGGATATCTCTTTCCTGACCTATTGGGAACTTTATATCATTGAGAGAGAGAGAGAGAGAAAGAGAGAGAGAAGAGGAGAGTTCTAGAGTTTTAAATTGTGAAGTAATTTCATTGAAGGTTTTGAACCCAGAAGCCTTGACAAGCTATCACTCGTCGTGCACAATATCTCCGGATCATTTCAGTGAGGAGAGTTGACCTTAGATTCATCATCTACATTGTTCTTCATCGTGCAACGCTTAGATTTACTAAATGATGGTTTATTTGATAAAAGAGCCGTAAGATCTTTCATATTTCCTGAGCTTTAACTTTGGTTGTTTGGTTTTATTCTAAATTTGTTTTTGTAGTGCATTCAAGCCAGTTGGAATTGAGGGTTGGGACTAGGTGTTTACTTATTATGGAGAGTAAGATTGGAATTTTAGGGTACGGTCTTATAAGCCTACTGAATCGAGTTTATGATTTAGGAGAATTCTTTTGTATAATGAGGAAGTCTATTCGCGAGAAGGAAGAGTGGATATAGGATATTATCTGAACCTCTATAATACTTGTGTGTTCCTGGTTAGTTGTACATGATTAATCATTGTTAATTTTTATTTTATCTTTTCCACTGCATATTCAGTGTGTTTTACCAAAAAAACAATAACAACCCAATTCACCCCCCCCCCTTTCGGGCTTGCATCTCAGATCCAATAATTTTGATCTATATTTTCATCTAAAAGAGCTAAGTATTAAATTGTACTATACTAATGAGTTTTTCTTGTATTTATAACCCAAAAGGTCCATAAAAAATTATAAAATAACTAAGAAAATTTGTTTAAATAAATCTAAATATGCTAATGTAAGTTTCCCCCTTAAACTTAACTCGTATCGATTTAAATATCTATTAAAATTAATCCTATCCAAGTTTTCTCTCTTCAGTAGAAGCAACAACAGCAGCAAAATCAGCAACAAGAATGACAACATTAGTGACGGAGCACAATGATAATTGAACCACAGTATTAACTTGAGCAATACTGGAGCTACAAAAACAATAGCAATGATAATTAAAATAGCCGTAGCAAACTGTGAGAGCATAATCGGAATATCAAATAATCAACAACAACAACAACAACATCAAAGTCTTTATCCCAAATATTTTGGGTCAGTTATGTGAATCATATTCTTCCATTCCATTTTATTATGAGACACCTCCTCTATTAAGTTAAACATAATCATATCATTCTTAATTGCTTCCAACCAAGTTCTTTTAAGTCTACTTCTAGATCTCTTAGCCTCATTAACTATAATACTATTACTTTTTCTAACCAGTGCACCAAGAGAACTTTGTTGTACATGACCAAACCATCTTAGTTAATTTTCTCTCATTTTATCTTCAACAGGAGTAACCTCTAATTTACAACGGATGCACTCAGTTCTTATCCTATTTTTTAGTATATGCCCACAAGACCATCGCAACATTCTCATTTCTGCTACACTTATTTTTTTACACATGTTGCTTTTTAATTACCCAACACTCTGACCCATAAAATATTGTTGGTTTTATAACCATCCTATTGAATTTTCCCTTTAGTTATATTAGTATTCTACGATCACATAAGACTCCCGAAGTACTCCTCCATTTCAATCATCATGATTTGATTCGATTAACAACACCATCCTCAATCTCACCATCATGCCGAATGATTGATCCTAAATAGCAAAAATGATTCCTCGTAGATATTTATTGACCATCAATATGTACTATAGGCTTTTTCTATTCTTAGTTATATTAAAAATGCACTCCATATATTCTATTTATTTTTTCTACTAATTCTAAAACCTTTAGATTCAAGATCTTTCTCCAACTTTCTACTTTAGAAATTATATTTCTTCTAGTTTTGTCAATTAACCCTATGTCATCCATAAAATAACATACACCATGGGATTAAATCCTGAATGTGCCTTGGAAGTTGGTCGATAACTAGTGCAAAAAGATAAAGACTTAAGGTTGATCCTTGGTGTAAACCTATGGTAATAGCAAATAGTTTAGTCTCTCCTTCATTAATTCTAGTTTAGTCTCTCCTTCATTAATTCTTATTCAAGTTATTACTCTATCATACATATCTTTAATCACATCAATATATATACTAGATATATAGTTTTTTTTCTACAACCCACCATAATACCTCTCTAGGCATTCTATCATAAGCTTTTTCTAGAACTATGAAAATCATATGTAGATCTTCTATCTCTTCTCTATATATCTCCATCAACCATCTCAAAATATATATAGGTTCCATAGTTAATCTCCCAGGCATAAAACCAAATTGATTTTCTAATATACTTGTCTCCTTTCTTAGTCTTTGCTCAATTACCCTCTTCTAAAGTTTCATAGTGTGACTCATGAGTTTTATACCACGATAATGTAAACAAACTTTGTATATCTTATTTATTCTTGTATAGTGGTATTAAAGTACTAATCCTCCACTCATCGGGCATCCTCTTTATCTCGGTAATCTTATTAAATAATTTAGTTAACCATTATAAGTCTATATCTTCAAGACATTTCCAAACTTCAATAAGGATATCATCTGGTCCTACGGCTCTTCCACTTTTCATTTTCTTTAGAGCTTCTTTAACGTCACTAATCCTAATTTTTTTGATAATATCCATAGTTTCTATCATTTCATATATAGTCAAGTTCTCTACGACGCTCAATTGTTTGGTTAATATTAAATAATTTATGAAAGTAACTCCTTCACTTCTCTTTTATTTCCCCGTTGTTACTAGACCTCTTTGATCTTCACTTTTAATACACCTAATATTATCCAAATCCCTACTCTTCCTTTCTCTAATCTTAGAAAACTTACATATATCTTTCTCTCCCTCCTTAGATCTAACTCCTTATAGAAATTCTTATAAGCCTTGTACTTAGTTTTACTAACCGCTCATTTTACTTCCTTCCTCGCTAGCTTATATTTCTCTAAGTTTTCCTTGCTCCTACAATTTTGCCACTCTTTATATAATATTTTCTTCTTTCTAATCACCTTTGCACATCCTCATTCCACCACCAACTATTCTTACAATCTAATTTACAACCTTTAGGGCTTGTTTGGCAACTAGGCCAAACTAGTTTTTGGAAATGGTTCTTAGGAGAACCAGATCAGTTGTGGATCAGCTATCCCCTGGTCCACAACTAAACCAGTTTAAGGCCTCATATTTGAACTAAAAAAACTGGGCCAGGTTTAGCCCAATTTTTACTAATCAGAAAATAAACTTAAATTTGGACCAAGTTCAAACCTGCCTAATTTCATAAGGTTGCCAAATAGGTCCTTAGATTCTCCTAGGATATCTTTAGCCACCTTCGTAATACATGAAGACATGCCATTCCACATAATATTAGTCTCATTATTCATATTCCATATATCTTTATTCATTATCTTATTTTTAAAATGCATTAAACTTTCTCCTTTTAAGTCTCACCATTTAGTTCTTAGTCTCTTGTTCATGTTAGTTTTTCTACCCCACTTCTTGATAAACATGTCTCAAACCATCAGCCTATGTTGTGTAGTTATACTCTCTCCTGGTATAATTTTACGATCTTTGCATATTAACCTATCCACCCTTCTAGTAAAAAAAAGTCTATTTGATTACTATTAAATCCACTTTTAAAGGCTATTACGTTTTCATCCCTTTTTCTAAATTGTGTATTGGCTATTATCAAATCATACAATATTTCAAACTCTAAAATTGATTCTCCCATATCTTTCTTATCTCCATACCCAAAATCTTCATGTATCCTCTCATATCCATTACTATCCTTACCAACATCCCATTAAGATCTCCTCCTACAAGCAATTTCTCTCCTAATGAAATTCCTTATATCAATTCATCTAAGCTATCCCAAAATTTTCTTTTAGTACTCTCAAGCAACCCTACTTGTGGTGCGTAAGCACTAATGACATTAATAACCTTTACTCCTAATATTTTTTTATTAGTATTATTCTATCTCTAACTCTTTTTATATCTACAACGTTATCTTTTATTATGTTATCTACGGGGACTCCCATACCGTTTCTATTCTTCTCTTTTCTCGTATACGAAATTTTACATCCGGTCTTTTTAATTTCTCTAGATTTTTTACCTATCCATTTAGTTTCTTATAAATAAATTATACTTATCTTTCTTCTAACCATGATATCTACTAATTCCATTGTCTTTCTGGTAAGTGTACCTATATTCCAAGTAGCTAACCTAATTCTATTCTTCTATAAAAGTCTCTTACTATTTCCCATCTTTTGTCATTCTAGTCTATGTCTAATACTATTTAGCAACCTATTAGAGGATTGTAGATTCTCAGAACAGCCTTGATTACTTGTCATTACACCAGGGTGACATTAATGCAACGCGTCGCTGTGGGGACACCCCAACGAATATTTAATAGGATCAATTTTCATGTGGATTTGACTATGTTTTGTGCTGGCTATCGGTTACCTAACGCAACCCTCCTCCTTTATCCTAGCTTGGAACAGGCAGTGTTGGCAATGAAATAAAGCATAGCACTGGAGGAGTTGGAATAACAAATGGTCACTAATTAATAATAGATTGAACAAGTGTTATGTACGTGCTCATATAGATTGGTTTGGTTTATTTGGTAATTGAATTATACTGAAAATTTTTAAACTCTATCTCACCGAATAAGTGTGTGGATACTATTTATTTTAAATTTTCAAATTCAAAATTAGGGACGATCAAATAGTAGTTTTTTTTTAAAGATGTACGAGTAATAGAAAATCACAAATCTCTTTTAATATATAATAATAAAGGGGATTTAAACTATTTCTTTTTCTACCTCAGCCCTTATATGTAGTTCATTTTGCTCTTCTATTCACAAAACAGCCGATCCAGATTTTCATTATTTATGATGCATTTTACTATATTCTCCTGCCCTTACTTCCCATCTTGTTAATTTGACAACCAAGATACGTTCTAACAATAATGACCACTAATCTATTTTTCAAAGATAAAAGGTCTTTACATGTAACCATTAATATCTACACTCTCTATAAATTCTAAAATATGGGTAAATTTCACTAAATCCCCACTAACACTAAACCCCCAATACCTTTTAAACTTTCACTAAACCCTCAAAAACTTCTGGCAAAAAGCTCTAAAATTAACATTGCTAGTTCATGTATGGTCAAATGACCAAAATACCCCTAAAAATTTTGAACGAAAACACCAAATAGATTTTTAGTTTTGTCACTTAGCCCCCTTTTACTTTTGGTAGAAAACCTCTAACAATGGTTGTTTATTATTTTCGTGATTTTGTATGTAATTTTTAGATTTTTTTAGGAGGTTGTTTTTAATTTTTAAATTTTAAAAGTAGTAGTTTTTAAATTTTTTTATTTTTGTGGGAACCTATTTGTAATATTCAAAGTTTTTGGGCAGTTGTTTGTAATTTTTAATTTTTTTGGGACTACATTCAATTTTTAGATTTTTCAGAGGTCTTTTTACAATTTTAGATTTTTCAGGGGGTCGTTTGTAAGTTTTATATTTTTCTAGAATATTTTTGTAGTTTTTAGACTTTTAGGGGGTTGTCTAAATTTTTTAGAATTTAAAGAGGGTGGTCTGTAACTTTTAGACTTTTCAAGGGGTTCTTTATAATTTTTAGAATTGAAAGGGAGTTATTTGTAATTTTTAGACTTTTCAGGGAGTTGTTTGTAGTTTCATACTTTTGGAGAGCTATTTGTGGTTTTTTTGTATATCTAGGGGTTGTTTGTAATTTATGGTTTAATATGCAAATAGAAATGATTCGAAAGGTATATATTGGCATTAAGTTATAATGTTTGTCAATATAAAATATGGGATAATGCCCTGATGGGATTAAGTGTAAAAACATAAAACGATTTCATGGGTTTTTTGAAAAATTTAAAGCTATCAGCGATTTCAAAAAAAAATTATGGCTTAGTACCAGAGGACTAAACTTATTAGAGATTTGGTAAAATTTATCTTTTAAAAAATTAAGGAGAGCCGCGTGACAATTTTTTAAAATGTAAGGCTAATAGTAAACCACTAAGATGTCCTCTTCATTCCATGCTGACCTTGGTCGGGGTTGGCTTTTTGGGAAGCCTATTCCCATGCTCACGGCTCCTTCCTTTATATATAAAAGATAAGAGAATTAAAATTTTAATTATTATATTTTTTTAATTATGGATAATTAAAGAGAATTAAGAACATGATTATTAGGTTTTTTAATTATGGATAATTATGATTTGATTAGGATTACTAAATATTTGACTATAATAATTATTAATTATGGATAGATTTATTTTGATGAGGATTTTTAGGTGAGTATAGGATTGAGTATATACACGTCTCATTATTATATGACACATGATAAATTTCAGTACCTTTAGGAGTAACACTAATTTCTCATTATATATATCTATACTAATATAGAAAGAACCAACTAGAGGTAGGAATAAAATGGATGAGTGGTGGACAAATCATCCTTTTCAATTATTTAGAAAAGGGTAAAATTGTCATTTTATAAGGGATAATTGTTTCTCTTTTCAATTTTCCCGCTCTCTAGAACATTTTATGTAGTTTAATCAAGAATTATGTGTTTCTCTTTTCTATCCCCTTCTTTCTAGAACATTCTATGCCACCCAAATGCCATGAAATAAAAATGAAGCCTACATAATTGAATATCGTTTATACACACACACACACACACACACACACAC
>JBAKGM010000081.1:15955906-15986685 GCA_037177215.1 Asparagus racemosus | reverse complement strand
TGTGGTGGACCCCACCAAAGTAATTAGAGAAACAAAATAAATTATAAAGGATTATGTGAGATATTGAGAGATTTTGTAAACTCAACTAATTAAATTCTAATTTATTAGATCTAATCTTAAAGCATGACTACAAGATCCAACGGCTAAAAAAGTAGGAGGAGATTCCTCCTCGTCCTAAGAGCATAATAGTCCAACACACACACACACACAGATATGCGTGTAGACAAGGTTCTAAGCATATATCTATACTACAATTTATTTAAACTAATATACAAAGAAAATAATGAGGATGAGATCATTAGTGGAGGATTTCAAGTTCAAATAATGAAGATAAAATCTCTTAGAAAATTAATTGACCCTCACTATTTCCTCCAACTATAAAATATGCATTCTAAATGAAATGAAAATAATATGTTTTTATATCACGTGCATTCGCATGGGGGTATTAAAAGTTGGATGAGTGATGGACATTTTTCTCTTTTCTATTATAATTTTGAGTGTAAAATGGTAATTTCACAAGAGATTTTTTTTCCTTTCATTTCTTTTCATTGTTCTTTCAAGAAGACTCTAAATCATGACATGAGAATAAAATTTGAACTCACATAATTAAGATTGTAAGTTTTTACGAGAAACATTTATTTTCTTTCTTTTCTTTTCTTTTTTTCCTTTCTTATTTCTAGAACATCCTAAATCATGAAATGATAGCACACACATAATTAAATTCCAATATCCCCAATTTTTTAATCACTTACTCCAATTATGTTATCCTTAATTAGGAAACTACTCAAGAAAATTGTGTTAAGAGTAGATTTAATTGCTAAATAACAATTTAGAATACATTTTCTATGTACAGCTGCATAATAAAATTGAATAAATTAAATCATCATCAAACTAATATATGGAATATAAGACAAATCATATAACTTAATAATTTTGCACGTGCGTCGAACATGCCAACGTGCTTTACATATAAAAGAGGGATTTTAAAATTTAATTAGAGTGACTTAATTTGATGCAAGTAATTTAAACAAATTGAAGAATGTATTTAGGGTTCAAGATACAAGTATTATCATAAAAACTCAAAAAAATCAATTTAAAAGGAGATATATGTACAGCTTTATATCCTCCCCATAATTATTCTGACCAGCTCATCCATTCACATTCGGTCGAGCTCACCTCACTTTGTCATTATTCTGAAAAAGTCGCGAATAATTCTCGGGATCCGCCAGCTCGGCCATTTTCCCCCTCGCCCCTCGCTCGTGCGCTCTCGCTCTCTCCGCCTCTTATCTCTCTCTCTCTCTCTCTGAGCGAATCCTCACTGTTAACACTTTCTCTCTCCTCTCCCAAAAAAGGAAAACAAAAAACAGTAAGTAAAAGAGAAGCAAGAGAGAAGCGATGTGGGAATGTTGGCTTTCTTTCTCGTCCTTCGAGCGGTTGTGATGGTCTCTGATGGGATCCGCTTGCTTTTACTTTTGACTGACGACTAACAGTGATCTTGGGTAACAAAGATTTAATCTTTGGCGATTTTTGAGAGGACCCATCTGCAGGTTCGCTCTCTTTTCTGGGGATTCTTCACTTCTGGAGATTTAGATCTTTGAAATGTTCAAGGACCCATTTCCAATTTTGTTCTTTTTCCTGATTTCGAATTTTAAATCTTAATTTAGACAGTTCAACAGAAATACCCACTTTGTATGCTTTTTAAAAAAACAAAATGCCATCTTACATTGAGTTCATTTTTGTTTTTTCGGTTTTCATGCATAAAGTCTGATGAAATCTCATTGGTTTATCTCAATATTGCCTAAGCTGTTTATATCTAAAATTTCGGTCTTTTGGTAATTAGAGAGCATACAGATTGTAATTGCATTTTCATTTTTTTACTAGGGACTTTTTTACACTATTTTTTGCAGTCAAATTTCTGATATTTTTGAGATATATTATCTTTTCTTATTGAGTGAAGAACAAAGTCCATTGAAGGTTCAGTTTATTATCTGGGAATCATCTTATACTTATGTTCAATTTGTACTTTAATTTCTACTCATTTTCTTTCCTTTTTCCCCTGATTTTTTGCTTCAAACAAAACTCTTCACCAAAATCTCTCCTTTCCACTTGTGAGCAGAAACTTTGGGAGCTTTATCATGCCAAGGCAAAATCCTGTTATAGAGGAGTTTATAGCTGGAGCATCAAAGATCCGTAAAAGGGTTTCTTCTTCTTCATCAGCATCATCTTCTTTATTACAAAATAACCGATTTAAGCGAGCCATTATAATTGGTAAAAGAGGTGGATCTACAACTCCTGCTCCCAATTGGAGAATGAACCCCAAATCCCCATCAGCTAGTTCAAAGATTTCTGATTCATCAAGGCAACAAGGCCCGGTTTCAGCTAGGAAACTTGCAAATGCTCTGTGGGAATTGAACAAGATCCCTTCATCAGAGTTCAGTGAGAATTTTTCGACCCAAAGATCTAAGAAAGTATCAAAACCTCGCCCTCATCGGTTATCTGATCCCTTGCATAGCCCTGATTCTGAGGTCAATGTTGTTACATATTACATTATTGTTTTTTCTTGTGATTATTCTGAAGTTTAACTCTTCTATATGTTGGTGGTATTAAAGAGGAGCGGCCCATTGACAATAACGCCGATGGTCTCTCAGAGAATTCGATCCAAGGAGCACAATGATAGAGCTTTGGATTTGCTAAGTGGCTCTAGTTTGATGGAGGTAACCTAGTATACCACTTTGTTTTTTCCTTTGATTTCCTTATCTTCTAATTGATGAATATAGACATTGGATTATTTCGTTGGAAATTCTCAGATTTAAGCACATACAAGCAGTTTTTGTTCTAAGTTGATTTTGAATCTCTAATGAGCCATTGAAGTAGTCTGTTGTACTTATTATCCTCTGAACTAGACTATTTATTGATTTTACTTTTTTCCATTAGTTTTGTCGTTTTCTGTACGTGCACTTTATTCCAAAATTTTGCACATTATTTGTTCATATATGAATATATAGGTATTAAAAGAGCTATTAGGATGGTTGTGCATATATTTTTCCATTTTGCAGTATCGAATAATACATGCTACACCGCTACTGAAAACTTCTCTAGCATTTTGGCATACTTAATGTGCGCTTAAGATCTCTTACATTCTTTCAGTGGACTAGAGAACATTGATATCGCTCTTTTAGGAAACCTGAGGATTCATGGTTTTGTGGAATCATGGATAGCTCTGTTGGAATTTGAACTACAAGTAGAAATGCCTGTGTGGAATTTGGACTACAACGCCAAATGGCTGTGGAGTAGTTTTGTTTAAATATGAAATATTAACAACATGCATGTAAATGCAAGAAGAAAAAGAAGGAAGAAAAGATACTAAAGAGTTAAGGGCCTAAGGCATTGAAATTTAATGGTAAATTTCATATAATGTGAATGACTAGATGTCACATTCCTTCATACTGGAAGTTTAGCGCTTAATTTTTTTTCTTTTCTGTAATGACCAGTAACTTTTTCATCAATGACTTATGATGTATCTGAAATGAAACCCTAGCCAGCTAGTATTAGATTATGAATATGGATGTATGTGTTAAGTGATTACTGGCATGACTCTGCAGAGATGAAGTTATGTTTGTAATTTTGATGTAAACTTGTTAGCATAGATTGTGCTGCATATGTGAAGAGCATCTTTTTAATCACGATTGCAAAGGGCAATTGCATCTATCCCCATCTATGCCTTCAGTAGCACTTATCATCCTAAATCGTTTATTAGCAATTATTGCCATTGATGTTTGCATTTTCAAAAGGACACATTGCATATAACCCCACTTTGTCCGCCGGGGGGGGGGGGGACAATTTACCCTACTTGAAAATAGAGCACTGATAGCGATTAAATTTGAATCTATATCATTAGTCCTAGCTTGCTGTATGGGCATCGTTAACTGCCTAGTGGTTATAAAGATAGGTAGCCCATTACTGGTTATGTAAGATTTTTCTAGAAATAGAAGGCATTGAATGGGAAGTAAGTCTAGTTTGTTTTTGCTCCTTTGTTGGTTGCTCTGCCGTCCTGTGTATGAGAAAGTCATGATTTTGTGATCCCCTAACTCATTAGTTCCACATCGAGAACTCAAAAAAGTTTGGATGAGTTTATACTATGGGTCATGGATATGAAGTGTAAAAATGACTAGTCATTTTTTGCAGTGATTTGAGCAAAACAATGTGTTGTGCTCAGTGAGACCTCGGGCTTACATTGCGCCAACAGGTGCTCGTTCCCATGGCGTGACAGATCTTAATCTCCGGTACCTTTAAACACCATTTATTTTGTATGCTTTTAGGGCTAAATGATCAACAATTTTAAATTGCAAGAACGCATGTTTTAATTTGGTGCGGTCAAAAGTATCTAGAGACTCTAAATTGCTGTACATGAATAAAGTCATGCAGAACAACATCAATAGTGTTAATTGGTAGCCTTTTAGGCAACATTGTTTTGGCATCACATTGTGGTAGAACATTATCATGTGACCTTTTGCAATTTTAATTTCTACCACAAATGCAAGACCATGTACAGATTGACACATGGAAAGATGCTTGTGGTGAAACCTACAAATTTTTTCATGCGGGTTTTGGTAATTTCCCAAAGTGAAACATCAAGGGTGGCTTCTGGAAAATCACTGGAGGCATGAGTCACATGGAAATTTGTGATTTCCTGTGATCTTGCTAACAACTCATCTAGATGCAGGAGAACATTGGAGAGGATGAGCACGTTGTATTGTTCTTGCTGAATTTGAACAGAGTCACAATTATTGTTTTCGTTAGTCAGAAACGGAGCAAGTATAGAGAATTGGGGGAGAATGATGTTTTAGACTTGCTCTAAAAGTTGGGAACATGGAGATTTGTGCACTGATTCAAGGCTTGATATCCCTTTGCTGCAACATTAATAATGTGGATCAGGATTACTGGATACTTACTGCTACATTTCTTGGGTCTCAAGCGAAGTTTTTTTAGATAAAAAATCATCTGAAAGCTTTGTTTTTTGAAGAGCTTCCTTATTATTATTATGTTTTAAATTGGTAAAAGATAAAATTATAATCTCTCAGCCATACCGGGTTCTCGTTACCAGATCGCTGGACAATATTCATGTTCTTATTCATATGCACAAGAAAGAAACAAGTTCGAATACAGTATTTAATACTTCTATCATTTCTGTTTATGTTCCAGTAGTTATATAATAGATCATAATTGTTATATGGTTACGGATAGGTGATAAACGATTTTGAACCTTTGCATTATCCTGAGCTCTTATTTCCTTGCCTTTGTATTTACTTGTGGCTTGCAGATTGATCCACGTGCTCAAGAACTCACACCCAGAAGCTCAATTTCATCAACGAAAAGCCGCTTGAAAGACCTAAGAAATACAGTTACATCTTCCAAAGAACTTGTGAAACTCCTCAGCCGGATCTTGGGACTAGAAAATCAGCACTCATATGGCATCTCTCTTTTCTCAGCCCTCCGAGTTGAACTTGATCGAGCTCGATCTCAGCTAGATCATCTCATCCAAGAGCAAAGGTTAGACCACAATGAGCTAAACTGCCTCAAGAAACAATTCATTGAAGAGAAATCATTGTGGAAGATCAAAGAGAAGCAAAGAATCAAAACCGCTGTCCACTCCATCATGGAAGAGCTTGAATCAGAAAAGAAATCAAGAAGAAGAGCAGAGAGGCTCAACAAGAAACTTGGATTGGAGTTAGCCAACACAAGGGCCACTCTAGAAAAGGCAGTTAGAGAGCTCGAGAGTGAGAGGAGATCAAGAGAGATAATTGAACAGGTATGCAACGATGTAGTGAGAGGGATCAGTGAAGACAAAGCAGAAGTAGAGAACTTGAAGAGAGAATCTGCCAAAGCCCGAGAAGAACTAGAGAGAGAAAGAGAAATGCTTCACATTGCTGATGTGTGGCGTGAAGAGAGAGTTCAAATGAAGCTCTTGGAAGCCAAGGTTCAGTTTGAGGAGAAGAATGCTGCTGTAGACCAATTAAGGAATGAGCTGGAAGCATTTCTTGAAACTAACAGGACTACAGAGGAGAACCCATTTCCAGAAACAGGAGAGGTCGAAGATGAGAGAGATTCAGTAGAGAGTGATTTGCACTCCATCGAGCTGAATGTTGAGAATAAAGGCTACAGTTGGAGTTATGGTACTAAAAATGCTGAGTCTTCGGTTGAGGAGGATAATGAGAGCACAAATATCATAGAAGAGAAAGCTGAAAAGGCCGATAAAGATGAAGAACAATATGTATCAGTAAAAAAGCTCAGAGATCGAATGTTGGCTGGGACCAAAATCGTTCTGCCTCGTGGTTTGTCAAGCCCAACTCGACAATGGAACAAAAGTCGAGCTTTAGACGAGGGGGAAGATCGAGTTTGTGAAGGATTGAAGGTTGCAGAGATAGTAAAAGCTATTAAGGAAGCAAGATTGAGTAACAGTAGTGATAAGATTAACTCTTAGTCTCTTCTTCAGTTTTAAGAGAGAACATCTTGTTCTTGTTAAATTCCAAACTTTGTGTTTTTGTTGCCTTATTACTTGTACAAAACTTCTCATTACAAGGTTATATGTATCATTTCTTTTTGAAAGAGAGTTTATGGTGTCTCTCTGAATTTATCTAATAACTTGTGATATCCTTTTCTTTGTTACAGTAGAAAATTGACTGCAGCTTAGAAGCACATAATTTTAAGAAACAGAAGCCTAAATCTAAACTGTGGTTCTTTTAAGGATGACTACTGAATCAATACGCGATGTGCTTCTCCTCGACAACCATAGCTCTTTGCCCTTCATTTTGGAAGGGCAGAGATTCAATAAAACCAACAGACGATGAGGATGGTCCAGCTGCGAAGCAAAATTTTGAGGAGAATTATAATTCATTTATCTATGATTTGTTATCTGAGTGCATATATCCATACATGTTAGGGGACTTAATATTTAAAGTCTCAATATGGAGGGACACGCACTTTCATGTGTGTATATATATGTACATAATATTTTTGAGATGAAACTCATTTTATTTCATGAGCTATCAAGAGACAAACAAGTGGTAAGATCTAACCTACCAGTCACACCAGATGGATGGATGTCACCACCCTATATTTGTTGGTGGCTCATTTAATAAAATAAACTGTCACTTTGTAAACATATGACATATTAGAGGTTCTCTCATATATACAATTTCAAACCCTCCTTTATACATAAGGAGAAATTAGTGGAACTCATAGAGACACAAAAAACTAACATGCGTCTTACTACAAAAAAAAAAAAAATGACACATGTCACATTATATATAACAATATTTTTCTCTATTCTATCAAAAGATGACATATGGACACTTAATTTTATATTCACCTAAGAATTTAATTTTATATTCACCTAAGAATTCTCATCAAATTAAAACTATCCATAATAACAACATTCTAATGATCAAATCTCTCCTTTATATATAAAGAGAAATTGGAGAGCTACTCCTAAAGACATAAAAATATATCATGTGTCAAAAACCTGCTACGTGCCTATCTATCCTATCAAAAACTAACATGTGAACACCTAATCTTATCTTCACCTAATAATCCTCGTCAAATTAAAACCCGTCAATAATTAGAAAATTATAATAATCAAAATCCTCTTTTCTAATCCAATGTTCATCTAAAAACTCTCATAAAGTAAAACTATCCATAATTAAAAATTTCTAATAATCATAAAAATATAAACAATTCCGTGAAAATCTAAAAATTATAAATAATCCCTTGAGGTTCAAAAATTACAAAGAACCTCCTAAAAATCTAAAATTCCAAAGAGGACCCTGAAAAATAAAAAAAACTTACAAACAAGCCCTTAAAATTCAAAATTTATGAATAAACCCTTAAAAGATCTGAAAGTTATAAATAGCAGCATAATATTTAGAAAATTATAAAATGGATCCTTTAAAATTCAAAACTTATAAACAATGCCTAGAAAATCTAAAAATTACAAACAATCCTCCAAAAAGTTTTAAAACTAGCCCCTTGAAATTTCACAAACAACCCCTAAAAATTTTATAACAAATTCCTTGACAGTTTTAAAGATTACAAATATCCCTTTGAAAAACAAACATCCCTCTGAAAATTTTACAACTAACCCCTTAAATGTTGAGAAAATAACAAATAACTTACTGAAAATTTTAAAATATTACAAACAACTCTCTAAAAATTTTACTAATAACCCCTTAGAAGGTTCAAAAATTACAAATTCCCCGAAGAATTTACAAAAAGACCCTTGAAAAGTTTTTAAAATTACAAATAGTTGAATAAAATTTTTACAAAATAGCCCCCTTAAAACTTCACAACCGGTCCCCTAAGAGTTTCAAAAACTTACAAACAACCCTCAAAACTTTGAAAAATTGCAAGCAGCCCCCTAACAGTTTCTAAAACTACAAACAATTCCCTTAAAGTTTCATACTTTACAAACAACACCACAAAAATTCTAAAATTACAAATTGCCCCCTTCGCCCCTTTCCCACAGGGAACCAATGCTGCATATGTTCTTTTTCAATTAACTATCTTTCTACAAAATATGAAATATCGTCGTATATTATTGCCTCTTACTTCATAAGCATTTAATGTATTAGTTAATAGATGATATGTAAGTTATAGTCTACAAAGAAATATAATCAATGTCACTCTTATTAGACTAAGGTAGTATTCAAACGGTGTATAAACCAGCATATATAAACTAAAGAAATCAAAACAATACGAGCAAGCATGGGCATAATACCTGTATATTAGATAAGAAATAAGGAGTTATATGCCTGTTATATTTAACTGTATTCGCGTTAGTATTTTTGATTATCTAAATGATACGTACCCTATCAAATCTGGCGCGCTACTATTTACAAATGGGTAGCCCAATTTTGTTGACGGAGGCCCAAAGAATAGCTGTCGCGAGGTCGAAGCCCTCCCACCTCTCATTTTTAAACGTGCCTCGTTCGCATATTTCTCATCACGCGCGGCACGCTGTCATTTTTTTAAAAAAAAAATCTTAAACACGCGCCCAATTAATAATTCAACTACTATTTGGGATCTATTCTCAGGTAAATCAATTTTAACCCAGAAGGAGCAGCTGCCAGATTTGGAAGCTCAGATCCAAAATTAGAGAAGTGAGGGAAAATGGCAGTCGATCATCCGTACATCCCGAGGGATCTCGAGCTTCCGGGGTTCCTTCCGATATCTTTGACCCAATCCGATATTCTCGTCCCTTATATCGGCGCTTCTCTTCTCGGCGTTGTTGTCGTGTGGATCATCTCAGGTATCTTTACATGTCACTGAACCCCGTTGCCGAGTTTCTGTTAGATTAGAAGATGTGCACGCCAGCTGTTTGATAAAATTCCTGAATGATAACTGGGTTTTTCGTCTGTAAGCCCACCCACTTCCAAATATCATTCATATGTCCAAAATGTTCTTATTGAATTATGTTTAGACCCATTCCCTGTTTAAAGTTGTTGTACCAATAGCTGTCTTTGAATCTAAGTTGCTATATTTGTTGTAACAAAGTAGCTATGTTTTGGTTCAGGATGGTATATTTTAGTTTAAAAATAATTCAATTCAATTCTGGGTTTAAGAATGATTTTGGAGATGGGTGGGTTTAAAGATAAATCAGGGTAAAACTTGGAAGTGTGACCTGGAGAATTGGAATTGAGAAGAAAAATAGATGGTGGGGATTTATAGATTTCACAGGGCAGGTACTTGTAGATTCACAAAGTGGTTGTAGGAAATACTAAGGAGGATTCCAGATTAAACAAAAAAGTTTGTGACGATCGTCGATTTGTAAGTAACACTCTTGGGAACTGCGGCTCTCTTTTTGTAGTGGCTGGTGCAGGATTTCAGCTGTAAACACTATCGAGTCTATTTTTCTCAATATACTGTTATCAAGCAATCATTGAGCTAATAATTACTCATTTTATTCCGCAGCTTCATTTATTTCCGTAACTCCATTTTCTTCCTCAACTCCCTCTTTATCAACTTCATTACAGGAAGACCTCTTTCCCAAATTGTTGTAGTCACAGATAAAATCAATGTGATATCAAAAGAAAATATATCATATGATAGATCTGTGCGTCTGAAATATAGACATGGATCTGAAGTATTTATTTGGACATGCAAACATCACAAATCATGGAAAGAATAGGACATGACAGTCCATTGCACACCATACGTATTTTATATTGTTACTCAGATCCATATAAAAATTGATTTGTCATAATATTACTATTATCATTATATATTATGCAATTAAAATCTTGCGCAGGTCTTAGCTTCATCTCCATCTACTTCCAAATGAACTTACTACATACGACCTCCTACTTTCAAACTTGTCCTAAATTACATCTTAAATGGTAATTTACATTCAACCACAGCCTGATATATGTTGATAAACTTTTTGGTTCATGTCGATATTGTATGTTAAGTTTGTAGTGAGTACAACTAACATTACAAACCGTAAGCATTTTTTCATGTAAAACCTTGACAAGAGCGGAGTGTACTTCAGTTTGTTGATAATGTAACTTATTTTTTTTCTTATTTAGGAGAATGACATGCAAGCAAGCATTTCATACTCTTATATATTCAATAAACTGTACACTTCTTTGTCTTTGTTATGTTAACATCATGCTTTGTCAAACATATCTTGCATATTTGATTGCACGAAATCTTTTATAACATGTCTAAACAGTTTATTTTAGTATTGTTGCCTTTTGTTTATTAGACGATGACCTATTCTTGCAGACTGCTTTTTGTTCATTTCTTAGTAAGGGATAGAAATAAACAAAGTGAGCCAAGAGATCTTTTCCTCATTTTTTTACTGACAGAAAGCGAAGGACAAATAGAAATAACCAACTATATTTTCTTCTCTATCATTAAAAATAATTTCGCCTCTCTTTTTGTTTCTTACTTCTTTGTTTGAGAAATTCTATGCCACCAACATCGAATCTAAACACTTCACTAATTTTGTATTAAAATATTTGAAGTGTGCAACTTACATGAGCACTTTTTTGACTCGTTTACTTGAGTAGGGCGTTTCCCCAAGATATCTAAGACAGAAAGATTGCTTATGTGTTGGTGGGCATTTACGGGCTTGACTCACATTATCCTCGAGGGCTATTTTGCTTTCACTCCCGATTTCTATAAGAAGACACCTTTCCTGGCTGAACTTTGTAAGTTTTATATAATGCATAGTTTATTTCACCTGATTACTATGTAAGCTAAGTGGATTTGTACATTATTAGCTTTTTTGATCTTAATCTCAGTTAATGAGTTCTTGTGGCGCTTAAAAAATCAGGGAAAGAGTACAGCAAGGGTGACTCGAGATACGTAGGAAGAGATGCAGCAGTTGTAACAGTTGAAGGAATTACTGCTGCCATAGAGGGTCCAGCTTGCCTCCTTGCTGTGTAAGGTTTCTTTCTCTTAGTTTCATTATAATTTTACTGTTGTTATATTAATAACGGGTCCAGTGTACTACACCATGATATGTTAGTTAGTTACTAGCCTACTGGGAGTGAACATACTGATTGAAATAGTAGTTCAATGGATTGAAAAACTAAGGTTTGGTTCTTTGTTCACTGCACAGCTCTGAGCATTGTATGCAATGTGTCTAAAATTAGACATTATATTTTAACTTATCATCTCATATGATCTTAGGATATGATATACTTCAAATTCAATCGATACGAAAATCTCAGAATAGTGTACCTGCATAATCACTGTAATACCAATCAATTTTAATCAAAAGACGTAAAACCTAATGTTTATACTCAGCAATTACATTTTCTGTTTCCTTCTTGGCTGTGTCCCTAGCCTGTCTTTCTCTACCTCTCTGAGTCTGTCTCCCCCCATCTCTTCCTCTGTCCCCCTTTGTCTCTCTTTCTTTGATTTAATGAATTATGTTTAGATTTTATAAAGTATGTTTAGATTACGTGTTAGGATATTATGTTATATATGCACATTATCCTATATGACACTCTGCTATTTACTACATATCCCGATATCACCCTAATATCTGCAATCTGATATGGATTTCGGTGGTTTGTTATTTGTACGATATCTAATATTTACAACCTTGATCACATGACAATATTTACCTCTGCCTTGAAGTTAGCTTAAAAATGAGCCTAAATTGCTCTCTAAATTGAGGGGAAATAATATTGTAAGTGCCTATAAAGTGGTTTAGAAGATATAAGTGGCTACACGGCACAGCCCTATAGTACAAGGACTGCAATTAACCCTCATTTAAAGATGACATATACTTCTTTGTTTGCATCGCATCACATATTCTGATTCTACGTGACCTGATTAAGTCATTTGATATAGGTACGCCATTGCTACAAGGAAGCCATATAATTATACCCTCCAGCTTGCAATCTCTCTCGGTCAGCTTTACGGATGCTTGGTTTACTTCATAACAGCCTTTCTTTTGGGTGACAACTTCTCAACCAGCCCATACTACTATTGGGCATATTATATCGGGGCAAACAGCTCTTGGGTTGTGATACCATCTCTCATTGTTATGAGAAGTTGGAAGAAGATAAGCTCCGCAGTTCATGCCGAGAAAAAGATGAAGACTGGATAAAATTATATGCATTTGCTTGGTTTCCTCTCCTGCTGAATTAGTAAGTTGAAGTTGGAAAAGGCCAGATCCGTGACAATCAGCGGTGACAATAAGCTGTATTTTTCCTTATTTATTCCGCTGTTGATCTTGAACTATTGCTTAGGTTCGATGTGATTCTGCTCGACATTTGAATTGTTTAGTGTCTGTCAAGAATTTACGTTGTTATGCGTCTTTGGAGCAGTGTATTCTGTAGTAGATTTGCATTTGAAATTAGTGCTTTTAATAGACAATTATTTTGTTTGCTAGCAAATTAAAATATAGTATTGAGAATGGAGTTGCGATCTGCTTTTGAAATTCCAGTAGTGCAAAGTTTTTTTAATACTATTAACTGCAGGCGTTTAATTAGCAGAAGGCTTGCTCGAACTGTGACTCGTAGAAAATCATTCATGAAATACAATTATGTCTTATGCTCCTTAAATAGTTTTACTTGTTTACTTTCTCATATAAAACCTTTTGTATTGCTATATTAGATCCTGTTCATATTTCTATTATATAGGTTAAAGTCCTTTTAGTTGTTAAAAATTACACACTTCAGTTACATTCTGTTCAAATTTGGAGTAGTAGTTAATCATTATTAAGTAAATTACCTAACTAACCTCGTATCGTTCGCTCTCCTCTTTATTTTCTTCCCCATCTCATTTACCATCGCATTGCTCATCTTCCACCAGCAAAAGTTTGTACAACTTCAGTTCACTGCCTTTATGTCTAGGATTTTCTCTATTAAACATGGCATTTTTCTTTCTTATATTTTTAATTGTAGTTTTCTTGCTATTTTTTATTGATTGTATATAATATCTCTCCTTTTTATGTATAAAAATAAACAAGTGTTATGTGCTCGCACGGTTGGTTAATGAGTAAGATTTGATAGTCTTCTCGTGTAAAATGCATAAACATCGGTTAATGAGTGAGATTTGATAGTCTTCTCATGTAAATTGCATAAACATCACCAATTGATCGCATAGGTTGCTATATTTGCAAACAAAACTCATGTTTGACTGATTTCAAATGATACCGTCAAATGTCGAACCAGTTTTTATCTTCACCATCCATTGCCTGGACCTTCCAAATAACAAAGAGCCTTTTATCCGTATCAAAATTATAATAGATTTTTTGTTAAAAAATTGATCAAGAAATTTCAAACATGAAAAAGCAAAAACCATTAAAATATAGTGAATTCCTATTTTCAAGTACGCTCACTCAATGCCCTTCTCCAAGTTGGACAAGAACTTGTTTCTATGACCAATCTTGTACACAATCAATAACAGTTACTGTTCAAGCATTAAACTGAATCAATAAAATATGTAGCAGGAAACAAATTGCGCATTAAGTAGGTACAATGATATGGAAATAAAACACAATAGGAGAAGCAAGAGGGGCTCTTACGAAGCCTGGAAATATTAGTGAATAAACCGTGCAAAGTATTAAAAAACCCACAGAAGCAACAACTGAAATTCATGATTTATCAAACAAATCATGACGAATTAGAAAAATACTGTGCATAAAGGGTCCGGATGAAACTAATTTTGAAGATCAATCACTTGTTAAATCCTCTCAAAATAAAAAAGGACACAATATAAAATAAAAGCGATGGAAAGCATCAATACAGTACAAAAGCACAATAAAAATCTAATATAAACAAATGTAAATCTAAGTCATACGTGAGAGTAATAGTACATAGCTGTGGCCAAGTAATACGTAATTTTTGTCACAAATAAAATCTCAAATGATAAATACATTTTAACTTGATGCAAGGAATAAATTTAGCTATTGTTTTATGGACGCATAGAAAATTCATGATAATAATAAGTTTGAATAGAACAATTTTCTCCCCTATCAGAAATTCCAATACATTTCCTTCGCCTCTCACAAATAGCCTTTTGCATTCCAATTATTCCCGTGATCAAAATAAATTTTTTTACATCAATATCATTATTACTTTACCGAAGGACTGCACTATAAAAAAAACATGACATCGCTATATCATGATAGCATGTCAATAAAATTGATCCCTGAATTAAAAGCTAACCGCAGATTTCATCATATCAATCATTTACCAATATGATCAGCTCAGTTCATGGTGAAATAGCATAAATTGAAGTCTATCAGTTCCCCAAGACTAGTCTCAAGAAACACTAACCAATGTAAACAAACATATTCCTCATCAGATACATGTCATAGTACAGTACTTTAAACGTGTATATGCCCCAAGTTGTAAAAATTCAATCTTTCTGCATTTATTCTTAAACAATATTATTGCAGTTTCAAAAATTGTAACTATAAGCTAATAATGTTGCAATTCCTATAAAAGATTCCTTTAAAAGAATGTCAAAATCCAATTAAATTGAAGTGTTCAATCCGGAGTTTTTTATTTTTTATATGCTAATTTTCCAGTAAGGAACCAATATATATCTACATTTTGAGCAAAGATCTCGAAACTCATGGCTGTTAATTTTCGATGTTCGGACTGTGAACCTTTTTAGCTTCAAGATGTATTTGCATAAACTCATACAATACCTCTCTTATATGTTAATTAAATTTCAGGTTCTTATTGATAAGTATGCAAATCATAGGTCCCTAATGACTAAAGCTTCTCAATAAGAAGTTGTTTGCCAATCCCTATCAAAATTAGCATAACATGTAGTGCAGATCTCGATATAAGTTTCTCTTGTAATTAGATGCTATTTCACGTTTGATGTTGAATCTAATTCCAAGGCGGAATCCATCTTCTCTATAAGGGAATAGGAGTGGATGTTGCAATGCCATAAAGATTAGATTCAAGTCACTAATTTTTATTAATCCAAGTTCCTTATCACTCACGACAACATCTCTGATTTCGACAGTATTATCTAAGTCTGGAGGTAGCAAGCCTGCTATTTTCGACGTTGATGGCATGTTCTAGTCACGTCCATATGCAATTCTTGAATTTTTGATAGACTTATCCACTCTACGCCAATCACAGTGAAGCAAACGTTGAGTTGTATTACCTTATACTTTCCTGAACTTGTTTGATCGTGTGTCCCCATTGCCGGTCAACAGATTCTGTACTATGGTTGGTGGCTTTCGAGTGGATGGAAGTTTGAATTTTTTCCTTATATGCAGCAGATTGAGAAATTTTAGTTTTTTGGGTTTCCAATTCTTCTTGTTTTTTTTCTTCATACCACATTTTAGCATCGCAGTTAGGGCATATATAGTTTGGCGCACCAAAATTTAGTATATCCAATTTTCTTATTCGTTTCGCTCCTGTGATTTAATATTCACTTTAGTATTCTTCAATACTTAAATAATACTTCACATTTGGAATAGCATTTTTAGTTATCGATATTACCTTTATCCTGGTTCCTGTCCCTGCTCTTCTAATTTGTTTGTTCTCTATTTGATCAGTTGCTTCTGAGATAGGATCCTCATTTGTCTGTTGTGTGCAATCCTCGAATACTGGAATTTAAACTTTCATTTTCTCTTGAATCAAAGAATGCACATGTTTGTTTACTATTTATTGTACATGCCTCAGCTGCACCTAAAGAACATAATGAGAAATCTAGCATTAAAGATTAAAACAATAGTAATAATGAAAAAAGTGACATTAAAGGCTGCAGTGGTTTACCTCAAGTTCTTTTGGGATTCTTTATCATTCCATCAACTTTCCCTTTAGATTCTGCTTGCAATCTTGTACTTGTGATAAGCAAAGGGGAGGTTCTTTTTCCCTTTTGACCAATGGATTGGGCAATATCCTGGTCTGCTGCATTCTTGACATTTTTTGCTTTGGCTGCATCGCTACTTTTGCGAATATATGATACTGGTAGATATCTTGGTCTTCTGCGTTCTTGAGATATCTCTTTTGTTGGCATCACTTTTTTTAAAGTACAAGTTACCCGGTTCGCCGAGCTTCTTTTGCGGATATACAACACTGATAGATATCCATCTAACCCTTGAGATTATATGCATCATAATCTGATAGATGTTCAATGTAAACTGTCAATGGCAAGTTTGCAAAAATAAGAGATAGGACACTCACCTGGAAGAGGTCAGGGCGTGACCTCCTCCGTCACCACAGCTCGCACCGGCCACCTCTCCAATGCTGCCTCAACCTTCTCCCGTCATGCTCTCTCCTCCTCCTTCAAACCCAACCACATCATCTTCCTCACTCTCCTCCTCCTCCTCCTCCTCCACTGTAGAGGCGCTGGTGGGAGGGAGTTTGCAAGCATTGCTAGAGATTATGTTGGACAGCACGGACCATCTATTTTTGTGCTTGTTGAAACTAGAGTTAGCGGGAAGAAGCTGATCAAGTCATTAAGAGATTTGGGTTTACAAATTCTACTAGAGTTGAGGCTAGGGGTTACTCAGGCGGTGTATGGCGTTTATGGAACAGCGGCATCGTTCAGCTAAAAGTGGTTAGTAGACAAGCACAATTTTTGACGGTGGATGTCAACGGTGGTTGCCATAGCTCTTGCCTATTCACAGCGGTGCACGCTAATCCGAATGATGCCTTGTGGGAGGACTTAGTAACTTTTGCCGATAGTTGTCGTCTCCCGTTGTTGGTGGCTTGAGATTGGAATGATATTATGGATCCCTCTGAAAAAAATCGGCGGACCATTATGTAATCCAGCGCATTGTCGAAAAATAACCTAGTTTGTAAACCGCTGCGGTTTGATAGGGTCTTCAAACGTCTAGACCGAGCTCTCTGTAATAGCGAGTGGAGACTCAGTTAGTCTTGTGAAAGTTATACTATAGATTTTGCAGAACCGGTTTCAAGCTGCTTGGCTGCAGCATCAAGGCCTCAATGATTTTTTTTAAAAAAACAAGCTTGGATCTATCATCTATCAATTGCCATTCCTAGAAGCTCTTGGCAATTTTTCCTCATCGGTAAAAGTTTTTTGAATATTGAAGTTTTTAGTCACATCCTACAAAGGAAATTGGCTCGGTGGTATTCAGCACCCCCGTCCAAGCCAAACCCAACCCTTTTTTATTTAAGCTTGAGAAGGAGCTATCAAAAGAGTTCGCTGCTACCGTTAACCAAGAGGAAATATTATGGTTTTAAAAATCTCGTAGTAAACGGTTGAGAATGGGGGACCGGAACACGAAATATTTTCACACATCAACAATTATTCGAAGGACTAATAATAAAACCAGAGCTTCCAAGTGAAGTTAGCATCTTGAAGTCTCACGATGGGATTGGTCCTCTGATCAGCAAAATTGCAACACTAATCAAGCCATCGATCGTCCTTTGTACTGTCTCATATATGGCAAGGTTAGAATTGGGGGCTTTTCTCTCATCTCCTTTCGACAGAACTTCTAGCATGCATGATTTCCCCTTCTCGCGATCTAGGTGAAGACTCCTTCATATGTCGGTCTTTTACAGTCAAAAGTGCCTACAATATGCTAGCTCGTGGAATTGGAATGAACCTAAACCTCTCTGGAAACGAATGTGGCGCTGGTCTGGTCCTCGAAAGATTCGTGGCAGGCCGCCCTTAATCGTTTCCTTACAAATGGATATCGTACGAAATGCCATCTATGTGATTCCTCTGCTTGCCACTGGTGCCCAAACATTGCCGAGTCTACCCTATATGTTCTCCGAGATTACTCAAGAGCCAAAGCAGTATGGAATTTTTATACCAGAATTTTCTCATCAGTCCTCATCGAGCGGTGGGCTTTCCATAATCTTGGAAGAATGGATGTTGCAAAATCTTCCTTCTAATTGGAGTCGTTACTCTTCTTCTGGTGTCTATGCGGTGGAGAAATGAAGAATTATTCGAGGATAGTTAGACTGCGCCTAACAATCCTATAGTCACAATTTGTCATTACGCCGAGAATATTATCAAAGCACCCTCTCTTGATCTTCCAATGGGTGGCAAACCCGACCGGGTAACGAGGTTCATCAGTTGGATACCTTCATGGAATGGTTGGTGGAAAATCAATAGTGACGGTTCGAGGACTGTCGACCCCGTAAGGGTGGCTTCCGGAGAAGCTTTGAGAGATCATCGTGGAAATTCAAAAGGAATAACGTTACAGTTTCTCTAGTCAACCAAATATATCTCAAGGAAGCAAAAGGAGTGTTCATTACCTCGCTAAAAGATATCAAATTCTTAAATCTGATTCTTCGACTCATGAAACTTGAATTTTGCAGCTAACTGATAAATTGGCACCTTACGACTCGCTGAACATGAATTTTAGTACACAGATGCAACCTTTTGCGGTAGAGGATAACATCAAAGTGTGGACCAGTATGTCCTATGAAAATAAACAAAACAATTAACACGAACTAATCCAGGCAAACATTATCCAAGGAATTGCAAGTTAAATCAATATTAGAATTATGAAAAAGATACATTTCTATACAATCGTAAGACAAGAAGGAAATAATGAAAGAAAAGAAGATCTAATTATCAACAACAATGACATTTACTACTCCCAATAGCAACAGCGTTACGTGAGCAAATATCTTGTTTCTCTCTGCTCTGTATCATCATCATCCTTATCAAATGAAGGATTGATCCAATCTGGATTCCTTAGAGGAACAAACTTTGCACGATCAAAAATATTCTCTCTAAAGCCTGTGGTCCTTGAAGATACCATAGGCATTACAAACACCGAAGACGCACCGAGCGCCTGGTCTCCTAATCCTACAGAAAGAGAGCAAGCAGCCTGCAAGAAGACCAATTTATGCATAATTAAGATCTAAGTTTTGTAGCGACTAGAGTAAGTATTCCTTGTCAACAAACCTTTGCTTTCAGTATCATAGATTTAGTTTTTGTCACCATCGTCTTCATAAATGATTTTACGTCATTCGATCCACTTTCTTCCGTCGGCAGAGTAGAAAGCCTGCCATTTATTTAAAATAATATAATTATCATAGAATGAACATGTCAAAATAGCCATAAATAAGAGAGAGAATAATGAGCCTCATGGATTGACCTGTTTGCATCAGTCGGAAGGCTCTGAGTCGTAGAATTCAAAGGTGAACCTTTTGTTTCACCTCCTGATATTTTCCAGAATATTAGCTAGGCCTTATACAAAAATAGAGTGTGTAAAAAGATTAAAAGCCTCATCCCATAGGACCAATACCTTTTGAGTCATCAGGTGCTAACAAGGAAATGCCTACAAAGACAAATGCCATTCCCAGTATAAACATCGTTGTTCTCAACGCATCAAATACCTGCCAAAGCAGTTCCAGTTATCACCATTTGTAAATAGATCATATAAGAGTGCATCAGTTTGTATTGAGCATGTTAAAATGTGTATCAGTGCTACAGAGGGGATGGGAGGAGCATAGATGCTGGCTCACCTGATATTCCTGGAAATATATGAATCCTGTACATATAGAGAAGAAAGTCCATGCTATCTGAAACATGGGTACTATAAGAATTGCATCAAACATAGAGAGTCCTTCATTCAATCTGGCCATCTGCGTGAGGAGAAAGATTAATTAGATGTAAGTGAATAGCTCTTTGGCTATTTACAGCAATTAAAATGATATATAACCAATCAAATCAAATTTTGATGTTGTTGCAGCATATATACCCAAAACCCCGCTGTGCTAAAGAACAGAAGCAGCATGGAGTACGTAAACCAGCTATGAAACTGATAATTGCTGCTCATTGTAAGCCTCAGCATGTTTGACCTGGCCAAGAACACCCAAAAAACCAGACAGAAAAGTGCATGTAAGGAGCACTTACACCCATATAAGATAACAAAGATCTCAATGGAATTATAACTAGTTTTGTGGAGTATTTTCACAACTAATCAACTTACAGTGATTTGGCAAACAATACAGAACAGGAACCCACAGCACCGGATACTACGGCATAGGTAAATGGCAGTGACATACGCCAATATGGGCTTAAATCATGCCCAGAAACTGATAGGTAAACAGCTCCTTTCCTGATAGTTTCACATCAGCATCATACAAATTATTAATAATCACCCATTAAGTAAGATAAAAGGAAAAATAAAGTTGCCAAGCAGTGCAAAAAACTTTTTTTTTCTATAGTCAGGTCTACTTGACATGAAGAGATTATCTAATTATTCCTCACCTATAAATATAGTGATTGCTCACAACAATCAGCATCAAAATCAGGCAGTAAAGAAGGAATATGAGATTGCTATACTTCTCCCACAACTGCTTTGGCGTATAAACTGACAAGAGAGCCATTCAACTATAAGTTAGTTTCTTCCTTAGTATCACTGTCTCTGATGCTTTAATAGCATGGCAATAAATTAAATTCATAATCACCAAGTCAAAGTACAATATAATAACAACAGTAAGGCATTTATTATTAATGTCTAAGGATAATAATGATAAGAGTATAGACATGGGTGCTACGGTTATACTCTGACACAGTCAGAGAATCATGCGAGCCCTTCAAAATCCAGACACAAGGATTTTGTGCATATGTGTGTTTTAAGCTTATGTGCACTCAAGTATAATCACATTTATTAATTGCTGTTCAGTAACAAAAGGACATAATAAAATAAAACAATCTCAAAACAGTTAGCTTTTTCTTCAAGGGGTAAAACATACTTACATCCTGCACATTTTGTTGAGATGAAAAAGGGTTTACACATTTGTAATTGTTGTGCCTGGATCGGTGCACTATGTCCAACCATGTTGGACGTGCTGTTTTTTGGTTGAAATGTCCCCCATACCATATAGTAGGTTAAGGTTACTATGTGAATCCTCATCCCGCTCCATTCACCTTGAAAGGCGACATCCTATTCTTAAAAGAGCTTGCTATTTGTTTGATCTTTATACGATACTCCATTTGATTTTAACCTTGTAAACTACCTTGTTCCCCCCAAAATTATCTACGCATCTACTTATTTTCTATTCGTGTATATTTCCAAAGAAATCTTCTTTTCACTTTCTGGATAGAAGAAACTTGTCTATCCACATGTATGCTTGAAAAGTAATTTCATCTTTGATTAATTATTGTCTAATTGCTATATATGGTCATATATACTATTGGTGGTATAGCTTTAGTCCATATCAACAATTTTATGGCTATTCAAATATCATTATAGATTCTTTTGAGTGAGATCATGAGTTTCCTACATGTAGCTTTCTTCGAGAATTCCTCAAACTAAATCATCTACATGCCCTCAATAATCTTTTATTTTTCTAATGTACAATCCTAGTTAAAGTGCCTATTAGAGACATGTTAAGAATATCTCTTTTCATGTTACATCTCAAACATTCTTTTAAGATCCTATATTACTAGAACAATACGTGCTAATGTTTTCACTTTTGTTTAAAGCAAAACTCCACTTAATTTACCGCTTTTTCTGGATCAGTTAACCATTTAGTTTCTCACAACCATCATCTAATCTCTGTTTCACTACTTCATTCACGTCCACGTAATTCTATAAATTGTCTCTATTTTCTACATAGCTACTCGAGTTACACGTACAATCATGAACTAGATATTTTGCTTCACCATTTACTTGCATAAGGAACAAACCATCATTAATTGGCACTACAGTTGAGATGTGGTTGTTCAGATTGGAAGGATGCAATAGTACTTTTGCTCACTCATACTGAACTAAAGCAGTGTGTGTGTGTACACGCTAGCGCGCGTGCATGTGTGCATGCGTGTGATCGCACGCCTATGTATGTTGCTTCGGGTCAACACCCTAGCCATGCAACCTGTCTTAGTAAGCATTTCCCCAGGTAATGCCCACACAACATGTCTAGATGAGACGTTTGGCTTTGAATATTATATTAGTGTGCTACCTCTTAGCTTTTGCATAAAGTAATTAACATCACTTTAAAAAACTCAAGAGTAAAAAGAAGGAAAATGGCTCGGCTTAGAAACCCACCATCAAAATCATTCAGTTCCTTCTTACATGTGTGGGTTCCCATGTATGATGTATCAAGTAGTGTCTGGTGTCTTCCATGTGGGAAGTGGTATTTGGATGCTCAATTTCAATAGTATGAGGGTCTGACATCTATTCTTATGCTTTTGGATAATTGTCTCCAATTCGACATGAAGGGATTTATTTCCCAAAGCATAATGTCGCAGAACTCTTTCAAAATTTATCCAGTTTACCAGTACCTAAAGAGTCCTACATTTGAGCTTGGAACAGTCAAGGATATGAAAGCAACAGATTTCTACTAACGCAGGCGTGTTTCCAAAAATAATTAATTAAAAGAAAGAACAGAAAGTTCAATCAAAAGCTAATTCTAACTACAGTAATTATATACATAAGCAGTGCAAGGTTAAACTTGATACCAGGTGACTGATGATTTCCAAAAGACACTAAGAAGATATTGCCCAAAACAATAAAAGTTGTGGCTATGACAACCCTGCAAAGGAAGTGTAGAATGGTTATGATGTGTCTATGTAAATACATAAATCTGATTAGGAAAAATGTTCATAATATTTACATATAAAGATGTAACATACTTGATTGTAACTGTCTTGCTCAATACAAAGTAAGCAAATGCAATATTAGATATAAATTGAACCGACCCCAGTGCTGCAAGCAAGGACTGCAACAAATGACAGCCTAATTAGGGACATGGTAAATATCACGTTATGAATCCATTAACTATAGACAGCTTTTAGAAAATAACTCAAGATAGCAGTTAGATGATCTGATATAAATTTAGCAAGACAATGAATCATTTTGAAGGATCCATTGTGTAATGTTTTTACAGAATAACAGGAAATTAGTTACATCTGTAGGCACTGCTTTTCTCATAAAGAAAGTTATGTGCCCCACAGAACAGTTCATCAGGATTCAAACCATAAAATATCATCATTCCTCTAACTTGCACTTCACCAATCCGCCTTGATAGTTTGTTTAATACTAAATTGTATTCTAATCAATCTATAAAATCAGCTGCCAGATGCTTACAGTGCACAAAGGCATGAGCGCTCAAGTCTCATGACCATTTTCGCACAATTATACTGTCTGCATAATCATTAAATTGAACAAAAAGAACAGACGAAACCATGTAACTGGAAAACATTTCGATATAGCATGACAAATGAAGTCATCAGTTGTATGCCACATGCAGAGTGACGGGGATGAAAAAGTCAAAAAGAGCTTATTTATAGGATTTTAGTATTAAGATTCTTCATTTTTTATTTGATGATTATTCAATGTCTTTCGGTATGTTCATATGATATTGTCGGATTTCTTTTGGTATTTTTGGGGTTGTCTTAAGTTTATTTTTACCAGTTCTATAATTTTAAATCTGGTCCTATATTACTCATCACATGGCCCAATTTCATATTCACAACAATGTCATAGTCAAAAAACAAGAGATGCTAAGAAGTTTAACCTGTGCAGCATATCCAAACGAAAGAAAGTTAAGGCAGTTCCCCAGAGCAAAGAAGAAAATACCTGCATATAAATAAAGAATATGAAGCAACGCAACTTAAGGTGCTGCCTATATAGAATAACACTCAAGATCAGTAATTAACCGCACAATAAAATGCTAGAGAAATGTACCAACTCTCCAAGTATGAAAATGTATGATAGATTTTGAATTAAACTTGCTTTCAAGTCCATCATTGCTAAGAGTAGAAAGCTTCTCTCGCTGTAGAAATCAAAAAGGAAACCAAATGAAACATGCTGGCAAGGACCTATAAACATTAAGAAATTTATATCCAATTGTGAACATTCTTACTGCTATTTATCTCATGAAGAAAAGAACATTCATTCATAATCAAGAGAACTGGTTATTGCGTGCTAGATAATACTAATCTATAGTAGCAATAGAGAAACAATATGTGATAATTATGTCCATTATATAAATATTCTACTGTTATCAATACAATTGACTAATGTATGCTACATAGTACTAATATATAGGAAAGAAGTTGCATAGCAAACTTCACATGTGCAAAGCATACACTATATTGGTTTAGATAGACATATGCTTATTTGCATTTTACCTATTCACTAATCCTTAAAAGCAAGTCACTAAGAAGAGGCACCCAAACAATATTTCACATAGTGAAAACTCATGATGGTAAGGCCCGGAGTTTTTTATACAGTGTTGAAGAAAACAGAAACCAAATTCCTAAGCATCCTTTTGCCCTTACAGAGATACAAACCCACAATCTCCCCAGTATACTTTAAACACGTCGAAAAACTAAATCAGAAAGAAAATTTAGAACAAATGTCAAAAGCTGCTGAGAAAAATAAAAAGGATATAGTGAAAATACCAGACGGCCCAAACCTGCTAATATTACTTCAATATATAAAAATTAAAGCATGGTAGTCCACAAAATCTCAAGATAATGGCATTGTGCGCTACAAAATCAGTTGTTACAAAATCAATGGAGAATGATCTCCGTAATTGTAACATTGTTGTGAAACATGTTGGCGGTAGAGAAACCAAGTAAGCAGTCATGGGTGGAACCGAGGAACAGGATGAAAGATTCCTAACAGACTCTTCATGATTTCCCTCTAGCTATAAAATTTACAAATTTGTGGCTTATCCTCTATAACAGTGCACATCAGAGTGGCAGCATGAAATGATGCTTCATGTATATTGTGGCATTGATATTCAACAAAACAGTAAATAATACGGACGGGAAATATATTCTTTATGGTTGTCATTGAAGCAAGAAGCAAGAAGGTTGAATATGGAACAAAATAAAATAGAAAATAGATTATAATGTCCAGAGTAAAAGAAGGAAAAAGGCGTACACTATGACTGTAAGGAAAGAGAAGTACCTGATCATGACCCAATTTTAGAAGATTTGTCCCAAAATTTATGGCAATGCTGCCAATTATGTTGATCAATGCTCCAATAACCCAATCGCCCATCAGTCACAAATTGTTTAAGAGAAGCAACAGCTTGTGCATATTAACAAAAACCAACTTTTAACATGTGCAGCTAATGATGATCGTACGGCATCATGTCAGGAGAAGCCTACCAAGAGATTGCTTCTCAAGCCATTTGGTACTATGCTTAATTTACAAGCCAAATGCTTTCGCTTACTTATGTTTAAGTGAGACAAGCACCTGTGCAGTTACAAAGGTCGTAATTACAAAAGTTTTTGCATGTAACATTCTTGACTTTAAATCTCAGAGTATGACATGAGATTAAACTGAAATAGCCATTAATTCATGAAATAAAGCAGAGACTTTATCCATTATGGAAAGAACAAATAAACGAAAGGTATATCAAGGCAAAAGTTGGAACTTGGAAGCAATATAGTACAGTTCTGATAGATTATCATAAATTAGCATCAAGCTGAACTTGAATGTTGGAGATGGATGGGAGTCATATACTAATTTACAGTGATGATTCTTGATTTGTAATCCCCTTCCTTAGTTGTCTTAGTTAACTTGTTCCAAGAAGCAAATTTTTCATGCTATGTAAACTTTCTAAGAATTGAGATGATCTCTGGATTGATGAGAAGAGTGTTTTCTGACATTTTCTTCACTTTTTGAGCACTTCTTTCATCTCTTCTTTAAAAATGCATTTACATTCAGTTTATACTGAATATTATATTCTAGTGGAAAGATATATCAGAGCAATGAGTCATATATAGCATAGTCTCAACATAAGAAGTGAGGCGCTAACGTACTCGTTAAAAAAGACCAAGAACTAAGATTTATTCTTACAAAAATCAGCAAGATGTATGAGAAGTTAATTTTTAGCATACACATAATGTTATCTGACATTATATCCTTATGGGATGGGCGTGGGTGTCGGTGTGTGGGTGTGGGGGGGTGTGTGTGTGTGTGTGTGTTGTGGGCTATAAATGTACATTAGTTTTTAGACAAGCTCTAACAGCATTTAGGTGCCCACAGTCACCTAGAGCCGGATAACACCCACCTAATCAAAGTACATTGCATGCGCCCCAAACAAGCTAAACTGCTAAAGTACATGGGTGCGCTGTTGAGGTGACACACATCCAAACCCTAACATCTAAGATCATCAACATAAGCAGATAATGATTGATAGGTAGGATGTGCATGACGTCAACAATGAAGCCATAATAACACATCGACAACCATTATACACTCGCGCGCGCACATAGAGCTATACATATATGGTCTGTTAGTCATGTTGTTTGTGTCCTTGTGTCCTACTTCCAAGAAATGACATGATCCTGCTCATATCCATGCTTCCCACATTAGCAAAAAAATAGTGTCCTAGTTACATCACATTTCAGCCTTAAGTTGTGATAACATAAATAATCTATTTTCTTATGTCTCTTAGCTCAAACTTGAGATGATTCTGGAAACTGACCATTTCAAGTTTATCTAGCAATTAAAACAACATTCACATCACATGCATCCACAAGTAACCTTCACATCACCCATATCATAGAAAATCTTTGCACATCTTCATTCTAAATAGGGCATGGATCATTCACAAGCCTTTTCGCAACAGAAATACACTAACATTACATGCAACAATGCTCAATAATTTAAGCTGACAACACGAATATCTCCCAGATCTGACTCCAAACTAGAATCATTATCTTTCCCCAGAATTGAACACAAATTACATTTATTCGATCAGAAGTTATCGATCAGATCTACTTTATGAAAATGAACCAAAAAAAATGAAGAAAAATAGAGAAATCGAGATTTCGAAGATTACCTCAAAATTCGTGGTTTCGAGCTGGAGAAAACGAGGAGACGAAGAAAAAGGAGCCGTCTTTTTTTTTTTTCCCCTCAAGTTGGTCGGTGATGATTAAATCGTCAGGAAAGGAGTTGGGGTTGCGTTAGAATTCAGGGAGATTCGTAAAAGACCCACCGACTCCTCCTGGTCGTTTGGGTGGATTCTCCTGGTCAAATCTTAGAAGTTGACGCTTCTTCATTTTCTTATTTTCCCGGATGGATTATTTTTTGGTTGTAAAATATTAAGGGTTATTTAGATATTAGTCTCTTATCTTCAGTATTTTTTACTAGTCCATCATATCATTGTATTTTTATATTAGCCCCCAAATCTTCTATACGTGTTGATATTAATCCCTTCGTTGGATAATCTTTCATGTCAAAATCTCATAACCATGCTTGGGTTGGGTTAATCATGGATGCGTAATTACTGAATTACCTTTCTGAATCGAATTTGCCTTCAAAATATCTATCTCCTCTCCATCCATCTCTCGTCTCTCTTCCCTCTCAAGATGTCAATGGCAATTGGAGATGCATCTTCTCTCTCTACAATTTCATTAAGTTTCACCAAAGTGATCACAAGTGAAAACCATGGAAAACATAAATCACATTCAACTTAAAATAGTAACAAAAGAAGTGTTCTCGAGGAAGTTCTCTTGTAAATTAAAGATTGTTGGAGATCACATGAACAAAGAAGCTAATTGGAAAGAATAAGCTTAGTAGTGATGTAATCACATGACCAACCAAAGGAGGAAGTTGAAACCTCCCAAATCTCAAAAGCCCGAGCATCCAAATACATATATTTATCTCTAAAAATTAATCGTCACACCTAAAAACCATTGAAAAAATGAATCACATTCAACTTAATTACACCCCCTCCCTCTCTTCTTGCTGCAGCTCAATGGAGAAGATGACGGCATAAAAGTCCAAATGCTCCAAACATTAAACTTAACAAAATATTCCCCGCTTATTCTAACTAATTCAAACTGGAGGGACTAATATCGATAAATATAGAATACCTAGGGGACTAATATCAAGATACAATGATTTGATGGAGTAATATCAAAATACTAAAATTTAAGGGACTAATATCGAAAAACCCCAAAACTTTTAGTGTTATTTAGATACTATTCACTCCCACCTCAATGATTCAATATTAGTCCTTCAAATCTTTGAAATTGCTCATATGTTCCTCAAGTCTAATAGGTTTTGTAAATTGGTTCCCCTTTTGGTTTTGAGTTAAGTCTTGAAATCATGGTTATCTCCTAATCTAACACTCTCAATTTGTTAGAATACCCCTCGAAACATTGGGGAAGCTCAAAAATGGATTGAGGACATTTTTAAGAGAATATACTGTTTTATGAGTTTTGGGTTTTCGTTAGTTGGTTTTGTATTAAAATCCGTTAAGAAATTGGTTGGTTTTTGAATTAAAATTCGTTAAGAAATGGGTTGGTTAAAGTAAACTAGGGTATAAATGGGGTTCCCCTCAAAACACTAGATTTGAGGGAGTATTCTCTTCAGATCTGACGTCAGTTGACTTGGGGGACCATTTGCAAGATCAATCCCGCACCCCAAAAAAAAGTTTGAGGGATGGATGTATGAGCAGTTTCAAAACTTTGAGGGACTAATATGAAATTATTGAAGTTTTGAGGGACTAATATTTTTGTACCTATTTTTTAGCTAACTAGTATAATGCATGTGCTTTGCACGTGAACGTACATGTTTTAAGTTTTAAATTTTGTATTGAATAATAAATCTATTTTTTAATAAATAAAACTATATAATAAAATTATTTAAAAAGAAATGCTGTCAATTCAGTGTTAACCTTTTTTTAAATAAGTTCCCAAATCTAAGATTGTTCTTAAATAAAACTGTCAATTCTATAAATTCTTTAAAATATTCTCCTCCAACTTGAAAGCTGTTAACTTAACTCTAAATTAACTAAGCTGTGTAAATCTTGCCAAAATTTTCCTAATGTTCCCTAGGTGGTTACACTTGATACTTACAGCATATTGCAATAGTTGATTCTCATTATAATTATTTAATAGAGTAAATTACACTAAACCCTTATGAACTATCAGCCCATATGAACTTTCAAACTTACACTAAATCCCTAATGTCTTTTCTGTTTCAAAAGAAGACTCCCAATAACTTTTTGAATTTTTGGGAATAACCCCTATAACTTAGAACCAGAAAATGGCATAAAATGGCATTTTGAAAGTTATTGGGGGTTTGGTGTAATTTCTCTAAAAGATATTGGGAGCTTTCTACAAAAGTTATTAGGGATTTAGTGTGATTTCGAAAGTTCATAGGGTCTATTTACTGCAAAATGATGAAAGTTCATGGGGTTTACTGTAGTGCCCCTTAATTAATATTATAATTGGTAGTTAAAATAATACTATTAAAATAATTATATTGTCTATATACTATACAATATTTATCTAATTTAATTTTTTAAAAATATGTTCTTAAATAATTTACTAATATGAATATTTTATAAATTTTTATTATACTATCATTAACAATTAATAGTACTATTATTAATATTAAATAATTATTTTGTAAAAAGGTTAGTTTTCAATCATTAGTAAGTATAGATTATTCATTATCATATAATAATCTTTCACAAAATACTCTAAAAATAATATTAAATTATTTATTTAATTTATTTAATAATATTATAATAAATAAATTGTGCAATTCATAATTTATGTGATATTATTAATATAATTACACTATTTATGCGATTCAAAATTTATTCTATTTATTTTATTACTCATTGAAGTATAGTATATTTCTTAATAGTATTTAGTAATATAATATTTTATTGAAAATATTATTTTAATTATTTTATTATAATTCATAAATAATTATAATAATAATTTAATTTGGTACTACTAATAATCGCGCATGCTTATTTTATAAATTATTTTATTTTATTATTTTTAAACAATTTATAGCTATAATATTATTGAAAACTATAATTATTTAGGAAGGGAAGGAGGTGCATAATTAATAAAAGGTTATATTTATTTAATGAAAGATTAATTAGAGATAATGGAATAATTAGAATTTATCAAAATTTGAGAGGATAAAAAAAGGAAATTAAAAGTTTTAACACCCCAACCCTCTTTTTATAGTAGTATAAATTTATTCCTCAAATGAGCTATTTTTAAATAAGTTTTCCAAATGTAGTATATTTTAAATAAGCCCTCCAAGTCTATTAATATTCGTAAATAAGTCTCTCAAGTCTCATTTATTTTAAATAAGTTTCAATACTTACAAATTTTCTTTAAAAAATATTTCAATCTAAAAGTTGTTAAGTTAATTCTAAATTAACTAAACTACATTAATCTAGTTAGTTTGTCAATCATCTTCCCTAGATAAGTAAACCTAATGCCTACAACATGGAGTCTTTTTTAACAAATAACAAACAGGGAAAGAGACAAGTGGAAAGTGATTTTTTTTTTGTGAGGTTGAGGTGAGTTTTTTCTTTTCGGGGGGGGGGGGGGACTATACTTCTCTCTCTCTCTAT
>JBAKGM010000081.1:15940035-15951354 GCA_037177215.1 Asparagus racemosus | reverse complement strand
TGCTTAAATTGATCATGTTTAGGATAATCAACTAGAGAACTAATTGGTAGAAGAAGAATTTGATAATCTATGCTTATCTTGATTGGTTTGATATGTTAAGCTTATTAATTCTAGAATTGCTATTTAGTTGTTGTTATCAGGAGTATTAATTTTACTTGGATGATAATTTGATAGGTTATGCTTTCCTTAATTTGTTTGATAGTCTATGCTTAATAAATCTAAAGTAAAATGTGATAAAAAGGAGAATAGTTCATAATTTATGAGTGAAATTAGCTAGTGAATTCAATTCTAGATTCCTCATATCTCTAATTGAATCCTCCTTCTTTGCTTTCTTGATTTTCCTCTTTGTTCTTAATTTCCCTTTATTTGTTTCTTGATTTTATTTTCCTCCATTAATTTTCCCCTCTTAATTTAGTTTTGTTTTTATTTTCACATAATCACAACCACTCTTATTCTCTCCACAATCACATTCATCACACTCCTAATATTCACACACACAACATAATAACCGATTTTGATTAATTCATACAACACCTTCCTCGTGAGATCGATAACTTTTTATACTATAACTTGATAGTTGTGCACTTGCAACTTATGTATTGTTTATTTACCTATCAAGCGCATATCAGCCAAGTGCACTTCAAATGACTCAATGCAAAAATATAAGTAAAACTCACCTGTAGACTCTAGTACAGAATGGCTCAGGCTTCGAAGGCACTAAGCACTGCTTCTTGGATGGCTCTTGTGGGAGATGGGCTTGCAGCGGTCTCTTTCTCCTAGTCCCTAGCGAACCGTGGATTCAGACAATTCTAAGATGCTCACACCAACTAGCCTTTGTGGAGTAATCTGCCCACTCGGTGCCTCCCAATTTTCATCTTCTGGTGCACCTTTCGCTAGAAAGTCTTGAAGTCCAGGAGCTCTACCCTTTGAACCTTTCCTGGCCAATTACCTATACTTTCAGGTGATCCACCGTAAGTTGGTTTTATTCTCATAAAAATTGAAGTTGGGGACAATCACCATGCCGTACCACTTGTAGAACTATAACGTCATGTAATGGTTAGGTACGTGATGGGGGAGTGTGAATCTGGCTCCTGTAGCCCTAGCAGTGAAATGGTACCAAGCATGAGCACCATCTACCAAGCTCCCTATGTGCAAGAATCCTGGATTTGGATTCTTGACGAAAAACTGGTCATATCCGAACTGACAAGCAAATCGGCAAGGCAAGTACGGCTCGATATAGCACTCAGTCCAATGCAGCCTAACAATGAGGTGCCTGGCCTGATGTTGACTAGCAGTTGCAGTACCTGTTGGATAAGCAAGTAAATCCTTCAGTACCTGCACCATCTTCAAATTCATCTCCGATGTTGGTCCCATCAATCTCAGGAAAACATTAGTAGAGGCGGTAATGATTTTTTTTCTAAAGGATCCGATGAATCCCCGCAAGGTACTTGATGGCCTATTTCGAGCGTTCATACTTTTGAAATAATGAGACACCATCTCCACTTGGTGTAGTAGCCGACATCAATGAGGAACAGTGCAAAGTGTACCACATCACTAGATATGTGTACGGTAACTCCATTCAATGGTTCGAAACCCGATCTCTTGGACTATTATCCTCCTGGTTTAAATACTCAGTAGCTGGCTCCCTTAGCTCGTGGTGTATGCAACTGACCATTGCCAGAAGGAGAGCCAAGGTATACCCGGTGGCAAACATCACAGTAGGAATAACACCTTAATGGAAATGTCGTCCTTTGGCTGGGAAGGCACAATGAAACGCTTAAACCAGATCGAAAGGATTCCTGAAAGTAGAGCCAGCTTAGATATTGGTTCCTTGGCTTGATGGTGGAAACTCTCGAATTTATCCCTCGCATGGAACCCACATTCATCCGATTCCGTTGTATGAAGTACTTGATCCACATTAAAAAGCTAGGTCCCAATTTCAGCCTCTGTCGTCGGATGGATTGAATCGACATTCCCCTTTTTACTAATGATACTCTGCCCATGGAATGCGAGTAACAGTGGAGTCATGTTTAGCGTTTGCAACGACCCTTTGGCAAATAAGGAAGTAGCAGACTAACCCCTGAAACACCTCTCCAACATGGTGGTCTCTCTATACGCGTTCAACTCTACATTGGTTGGGAAGAACTCTTTATATGGACGGTCTCCCATCGACAGTCACGATACTTCAAACATTTCATGCAAAGTGATCCCGATTTCACTCGCCGGAATAAAGAAGGTGTTGTTGTCAACATTATACAGCTCCAAAATGCTGTACAACATTGACACACAAATCTCCATGCCGTATTTTGAGGTTCTTACTGTAGAATAGAGCCCCAGTCTTCTCAAGCTCCCCTCAAAAGTGATGAGAGCATGATCCACTAGACGGGTCCATCACTGGGTATCCGTTGATCTTATCTAACCAGAAAATCTAGTATCCCCATTAGGGTACTGTGCATCAATCTTTGCAAGTTCATTCCAAAATATGTTCGGGACTACATAAACTTAATAGGGGCATCCTCATGAACAAAGCCTGGACACAAACCTATGATGTTGACCCCGTAGAGTCCTTCTTAATGGAAGCTACCGTCGTACTTCAAAGAGACCGCCTTCACACTATCTTCTTTATTGGTGAGGGTGAAACACATTAGGCAAGGCACGGCGAGATGTTGCAAGTACGTAAAAGACACTTGACGCTCTATTGCCGGTAGATAGTAACAGCGATCTCCTTGGGCATAATACATGTGCTCCTTCGGCCATGTAAATATGGAAGTGCCATTGGGATTACTATCCCCAAACAAAAAGTGAGGCTTCCCTGATGTATCCTCTTTGGGAATGGAGAACTTGGCATCAGTGACCATTTCCCGCACAGTTTAGGTGTCTCTCAACCGTATTGCATCAATCCATTCCTGGCTGCTACCTCTAGGTACAAAGGGATGTACCCATGATAGCATGCCTCACTTCAGAGTTAGGAGTCCCATCATGCGCAAAGAGGCCGAGACAATCGACAGGCTCCTTTGACAAGCAAACTGCACAAAATGAGGCAAAGACAAGTTAGAAGAAGTTGTGCTGACTAACACACCAACTCGACTCGGACATGCCAACTTCTCGTCTCCCTCGAAGGCCAAGATGAAAGGCATCACTTCTCATCCCCCTCGAGGGTCGAGATGAAAGGCGTCACTTTTCATCCCCCTCGAAGGTCAAGACGAAAGGCGGTGACTAGCGAACCTTGCTCAAGTGAGGGTTGCTCAAATCAGACTGGCAAACTCGCTCAAGCGAAGGTCGCTCAAATCAGATTGGAGAACCTCAATCAAGGGAAGGTCACTCAAATCAAATCAACGAACCAAATTCATGCGAAGGTCACTCAATACAAATTGGTGAATATCCCTCAGTCGAAGGTTACTCTAACTAAATAAAGACCCCTACCCAAATGAAGTTCGCTCCAGAAGTCCAAAAGGCTAACAACGAGTTTCACCTAAGAAGCGAAGCTCGCCGCATCAAGCACTGTTGATGGCCACTGATAGAGCGTCGTTGCTGTCAACAAAAGCTCATCGATAAGACCACGAGCCATCATAAAAAGTGCGCCTTTGGCAGCAAATAAATTTTAAGCACTCAAAGGCACTACTTGAAGCCTGATTAGGGCTGTATTTTGGTGGATCCAAAGATATCCTTGGATGGGTTTGAAACTTACCCACAACTATCTCCAACTGCACTGGCGTGTCGTCAATTCTAGCTTGGTAAGGCCCCTTAGAAGAACCTCTTCCTCTTGAGATCGCACGACGAGGAGCCATTAAAGATTGATCTTGAGATTTTCGATGGGTTCTGAGGAAACTAGGGTTTTGAAAAAGTTAGGGTTTTGAAAATCAAAGTGAAGAAGCAAGGAGGTAAATAGCTCTATTTATAGACTGACCCCAAACTTCGCTGAAGATTTTCACCTTTAGCTTCATCGTAAATCTCGTACCGAACATCGACAAAGATTCTTGCCTCGAACTTCACTGAGAATCTCGCTTTGAACCACCTTCGCCACAATTTTATGCACAGAAATCGAGGATTTCAAATTTTAAATTCTCATAGCGAGCTCCGCATAATAGAATTGCTGGGCCTCGCTTAACTAACTTGTTGAGCTTCACCCAGTTGTTGAGCTTCACCCAGTCGACTATTTCTCAAGCTGGACAAACAAACTTCACCCCAATTAGTTGGATGCTGAAGCAAACTTTGCCAAATGATATGGCGAATTTCACCAAGTCTCCAAATTGAGAAAATTCTAACTCAATTTGTTTGAGACCCTATTTGGGAAACGTTAGTTCGACTCTCGCCAACGCAAGGAAGCCTGAGCTTCACTTCCAACACAACAACTTCATGCAGAGTTCAAGTCCGCCACAAAAGTAAAGTTCATACAGATCAAACACACAAAGATGGACAATTGTAGAAAAAAGTTTATTTTATTGATTGAAGACTCTACTACATAAAGGCAACATTCAGACTATCCAATTACAGTGATGATGGGTATTTGTTGCTATTTGCTACTACCCTATACTCCTAAGTATGGATAATGTGATGGCTGATGAACATAAGCGAGCTGTACCAAGCTCTGCCCCTGTTCCTCCTATCTCACAAAACTTGGGGAGCTAAACTTTTTCCCATGTAGAAAAATAGCTCCTATTTGCTCCCCTAGACCCTATGCCAGGAGAGGAGAAGAAAGCTGTTAAGCAAGAAGTGCCTATGTTGCTGTACGTGAGGCACATCAACAGGAAGGAGCACGTTCTTGCACCAAAATTCAACGTTGGGCCTGAGACAACCACACAACGTATAATTACATTTTAGGTTCACATTTATGAAACCTAATCCCTATCGGAGTCCTCGCTTGTAGAGCTCCAAGGATCTTTCTTCAACTGTCATCTCAGTTGTCCAGTAGTGTTAGGAAGAGCATGGCACTCAAAGCTTCAAGCGTCTCTATCACGATTCAACCCGCCTCAAGCCCTCGATTGATTCTCAACTCGCCTCAAGCCCTCAAATGATTCTGGATGGTCTGCTCAAGCTTGGCCTTCTCAGCTGACAACAAATCCACCAGTCGGCGAAGTATGCGGAGTTCATTTGCTTGGTTGCACCCTACTTGGGCAAGCTCCTGTTAGAGCTAATTTATTGCAGCTCCTCTATTGAGGAGCATCTCCGATCTAAGCGATGGAGACTTAGACATGGAACAGATGAAGATGAAGAATTTAGAAGGGAAATAGCGTATTTATCGACTTCCCCAAATCCAAACTTCCAAAAAATCACATCTTTCAAGATTTGATTGGACCGGACAAAGATGCTAAATCTTAGCCTAAACCTCAGTCAAATCTATAGCGGATCTCGTGAATCCTTGACCAAGAGATCTCAGCCGCAAGTCGCAGTGCAAATCCAAAGGCATAATCTCAATGAACATCGCTAGCTAGCAATGATTGCTAATTGACAAACTTCACCCATAATTTTCAAAGTAAGGCAAATCTCACCGATACCCAGAATCTACCAAACTTCGCTGATTTCTCAACTTTGCCCCAATCGTAGGGTGAGTGAACTTTGTTCCAAATGCAAAATTGTACGAGTACAAGAATCATTGAGCCTTCAACACAAGTCTACAATAAGGAAGTCACGTTCAACAATACACATCTGGCAACCAAGTAGATTGAAGACAATTTTCAACCCGAACGAGACGACTCAAGCTACGTTCAACAGTATACCTCTAGCTTTTACCCAAAGTATTTCAATACCTGCTACAAGTCAAATGTAGGATCTTAAAAACTGGGGGGGGGGGGGGGGGTCTTGTTAAAATATAAAGTGGGGATTATCTGACTTTCTCCCGTTGAGTGGGACATGGTTCCTTACCCTATGAAGTTTAGGCCGCCTATGTTACATGCATTTGATGGCAAAGAATCCCCGAACCAACACATCTACTACTTCCATCAACAGCCTGAGAATGTAGTGGGTAACGATGCCATTAAGGCACGTCTTTTTATAGGCACTCTTCAGGGGTAGCCTTTGATTAGTTTCAGAACTTGTCTGAAGGTTCAATCAAATCTTGGGCGGATTTGGAATCCAAATTCCTCTCACAATTCCACAAGGAACAATCTGATGTTACCATGGCCAAACTCCTCTCCGAGAAACAAAGCGGAAATGAGACGGTCATAGAATACATCGAACGGTACCGCAACTTGACATTGCGATGTCGAGATATGCCCTTACCGATGCTGCTACAAACTTGTCGGCGTAACTTTCTGGCGAAAATTGAAGCTCACATAGGTGACGTCACTGCCCACACTTGGAAGGATTTGATAGAACAAGCCGAGATAGTCGAAAAATTATTAGAGCATTTCAACAAGTTCGAGACCCGCACCATTTTCAAGGGCAACAAGGGCAAGCAAGGGCGGACGTCACAACCAAAGACAAAAAGACTTTCGCAGTTGAGGTCCAAAATTCCAACAACAACCATCAAAGAGAACAAAAGAAGAACTTCCAGCGCAACTACTCATTCAAAGACGAACATACAGTACCCATCTTTTATGTCCTCAACAAAGGGAATCACCTGATGCTCCTAGAAGCTAGATTCCCTGAAGAAGTCAGAAAGACCAACAACCCTAATTACTGTCTCTATCACAGGATGTTAGGGTATCCGACGAAGAACTGCTACATCGTCAAGGATAAGATCTAGACATTCGTCGTATCGGGGATCCTCAAGTTCAAACCTGAGCAGAAGAAGGTCACTGCTAAGATGGTAACACTTCAGATCAGCTCCATGCCGGAGATTCAAGCCCAAGATGGCATTGTTCCGATTCCTACTGCAAGGATGGAGGTGGTAAACAATGACCACCAAAATCAGCAAAGTCGAGGTTTAGTTCCTCTTACTACAGCGAGAGGAAAAATAATGTGGGTGCATCCTGACCTTCTTCAAGGTGAAGACTGGACTCTTCCAAAGTCCAAATCTAAGATGAAGACTTGCAATACCATCTCTGCGATCATTGGAGAGGAATCTATGCATGTCACTTCACTCACCGATTCGGAGGGTCAGAAAGTGGCCCTGACGGGGACAAGATCCGGTAAAGATTACTTAAAGGATTACAATCAACCAGGGACATCCAAACAATCTGAACTAGCCAAGCAAAAGGAGACTCCGTTCGAAAAGGCCCTACAGCATCCTCTAAGCGACCCTAAGGGCCTATTTAAATATGACATCATGGCTCAACTTGCCAATATTCCAGCCTGTATTACTTTGTATGAACTTTTACGTTTGTCAAATGATACGAGAGAAGCTTTGAACAATAGTGAGGTGTTCCTCGCCCACTTGACTGAACCTCCTCAAGACGAAGGTCCCGAGCAATGCTATCAATGCCAACAGCAGATGCCTTGCATCACCTTCACTCCAGAGGACATGCTTGTTAAGGATCATAATCACAACCGACCCTTCTACTGTACTACTGGGTATATAGGGTCATCAAGGGTCGAGAGAATTCATATCGATCCAGGCTTTGCCTTGAGCATAATTCCACGACGACTCTTGAGCTTTCTAGGAATTCCCCTTCATAAACTCTCAGAGACTTTGGCGACCGTACTCGGCTTTAACTCCAACAGTGGCCGGTCTCTTGGGAAGATCTGACTTAAATGTCAGATCAGAGATTTGAAGACGGAAGTGACTTGCTATGTCACCGATGTCGAAACACCTTACAACCTTCTGCTCGGACAACCTTGGATTCACTCCAACAAGATCGTTCCTTCAACACTTCATCAATGTCTAAAACATTTCAAACATTGATGAGCATGGGGTTCAACAGAGAATTGAAGCTGAAAGACATCCTTTCAAGGGGGTGGAGAATTACTTCACTAACTCTCTCTTGTATGATGAAAATCACACAATTGAGATTGTTCTTCCAAATGATGAGGATAGCGGTAATGAATCAGATGTCGAGCTAGATCGCAGGGAGGATTCTCTAGGAGATAGATCCACTTGTAATTACCCTAGAGAACCTCGATATCGACCAATCTGCCAAAGATCAGGGCGATTGGATCTTTAATGAAGAAGAGTTTGCTTACACCTACTCTTTTAGACTCCGAATATGAAAACTCAAGGGTCGAAAATTTGATGGGCAGGCTCGCTTCAGAATTGGCATTGCATATGCTGATAAGTGAATCATACTCCGCTCTCAAGCAGCTGGATAATTCAAAAGACGTTACTTTCACGGTTCCGCCTAGAGGGAATACATCAGATCTAATCTTCTTCGGAAAAGTTGAGAGACAATCTCCTTTATCAAACACTGATGAAGAGACAAAAGCAATGCTAGAATTCTCCCAATACAACCAGCAGTCTAACAGATCATGGCGAAGATGGCATACAACCTTACTGCAAAACAAGGATTAGATTTCAATAGAGGACTATGAGGCCCTTTGATCCCCTTTACACCAAAAGGTGAAGTGTTTGATTACTACAATTGAACCAAGCATGGGCTTGGTTACATCTCTCCCGAAGCTGAACCACATACCGAACCAGCATCTGATGACTTTCTAGGCAGTTCTTCAGATACATCTGACTGGGATTCTGACAATCAGCCTTGGAGTTCTATTCACAACCAACATGGTCTCCTATGATCCAATCGGCGATCTTGATGAGTTCGAAGTGTTTGAATATCCTGAAGATGATCCTTGGACAAAACAGCTTGAAAAGTAATGGGGAATAGCGCTTTGAAGCTAGAGAGCCACCACTGAAGACAAAGTGGTTCAAATAAACATTGGCAGTGAAACCAACCCCAAGCCCATTTTCATCAGTGAGAGTCTATCACCCACTGAAAAGGAAGAACTCATAATTCTTCTTCCAAGAGTACATCAACATCTTTGCCTGGAGTTATGAAGACATGTTGGGCTTAGACCCCAATGTGGCTGTACACCTTCTTAACATTGACCCCAGTGTCAAACCAGTCAAGCAACAACAACGACGTTTCCATCCTAAGTTGATGGAGCAAATAGAAAAGGAAATCCACAAATTAATTGGATGCAGATTCATCCGTGAAGAACAACACCCCGATTGGCTAGCTAACATTGTAGTGGTGATGAAGAAGAGCGGAAAGATCCAAATCTGCATCGACTTCAGAGATCTCAACCTCGCTTGTTTGAAGGATGAATTTCCCCTCCCTATCACGAATGTCATGGTTGACAATACGTGTGGGTTTGAGAGAATGATCTTTATGGACGGATTATCCAGGTACAATCAAATCAAGATGCATTCGGATGATCAAAAGCACACGGCCTTCAGAACACCCTTAGGAGTATTTTGCTACATGGTAATGCCCTTTGGCCTGAAGAATGCTGGTGCTACTTATCAACGTACAATGAACACGATATTTCGTGAACATCTACGCAAGACGGCTGAATACTACATTGACGAACTCGCAATTAAAAGTCATCACAAGTAAGTCCACATCAATGACTTGAGAATGGCGTTCGAAATCATGCGAAAACACTAGCTCAAGATGAATCCAATCAAATCCTTTCTGGGGGTATCATCAGGCAAATTCCTAGGATTTATTGTCACATCCAACGGAATACACGTCGACCCCGAAAAAGTGAAAGCCATCCAAGAGATGCCACCTCCGAGAAATCTCAAAGAACTCAGGGGTTTACAAGGATGATTAGCTTACATCCGAAGGTTTATCGCCAACTTGTCTGGGAAGTGCCAACCATTTCAAAGACTCATGAAGAAAGGCATTTCGTTTGTTTGGGATGGTGCATGTCAAGAAGCCTTTAACGAGATCAAGCAATATGTCACAAAGCGCCGTCCTAGCTGCACCAGTATCAGGTAAACCATTTCAGATCTATATTAGAGCAATGGATCACTACCTTGGAGCACTCCTTGCTTAGAAAAATGACAATGGCCACGAGCAAGCCATTTACTCTCTCAGCCGGATGATGATTAGCGCCGAGCATCGGTATAATCCAGTCGAGAAGGAATGTTTAGCATTGGTCTTCGCAATTCAGAAGATGCGACACTACCTCACCGATCAATCTATCCATGTCTTTTCAAGAGTCAATCCTCTGCGGATACTCATGACAAAGCTCGAATCACTGAATTCAAGGCTAGCAAAATGTGCAATACTGCTCTCACAATACGACATGACGTTCGTGCCACAAAAAGCAGTCAAAGGCCAAGCAATTACTGACTTTCTAGCAAAGCATCCTATCCCAGAGTCTTCTAAACTTTACGAAGACATTCCGGATGAAGTTTCGAGTCAAATACTGTTTCAAATATATATGGCAGTTGTACTTTGACGGCACATCAAGATGCAACCATAAAGGATCGATTGTCGTAGGAGTAGAAGTAGTTCCGATCGACCCCATGGACATGTTCTTCCCGAGACTACTCACTGACTGAAACAGTGTTCTAATAATGTAGCTGAATATAATGCCCTTATAATCAGCCTACAACTCGCTCAAGACATGGGTGTCAGATATCTTGAAGCTCATGGCGACTCCAAGCTGATTGTGAATCAAATCAAATGAGAATACGAGGTTCGCCACGAAGAACTCATACCTTATCATAAAGCGGCCGCAAAGCTCGCCCAATCATTCAAAGGCTTCTATATCAACTATGTAGTTCACCTAGAGAATACCCATGCAGATGCTCTAGCATCCCTTGAGGCCACACTCACCGTGGCGCCCAAGTCCACTAGGCCCATCACAGTGGCTAGCCATCATTTATGCTCCTCGGAGCATATTCTTGAAGCCAACGAAGTTCATGTTATGTCAACTTGCTTTGAAGGTAACGATTGGTGGTTCCCAATCATTGACTACGTCCTACACAGAATCCTATCAGATGATCCGAAGCAGGCAGCCTCCGTTCAAAGAAGAGCTCCATGCTTTTTCTACGATTCTGCTACACAAACGCTATATCGACGATCTTTCGACGGTATTTTTCTCTGATACTTATCACCAAGTGAAGCTCTAGAAGCATTAAAAGAAGCCCACGATAGTACATGTGGAGCTCATCAACCGGGTCCTAAACTTCAAGACTGACCCTGTCGTCTAGGTTATCACTGGCCGACATTGATAGCAAATGCGGTAACACATGCTAAAAGATGTCATGCATGTCAAATCCACACTGACTTCCTACATCAACCTCTAAAAGAATTACATCCGACAGCCGCCTCATAGCCATTCGAAGCTTGGGGCATGGATATCATCAGGTCAATCAGTCCACCGTACGCTAAGGGTCATCGATTTATCCTGGCCATTACAGATTACTTCTCCAAATGGGCTGAAGCTGTTCCCCTCAGAGAAGTCAAAACATCTCAAGTGATCAAA
>JBAKGM010000081.1:15895050-15907287 GCA_037177215.1 Asparagus racemosus | reverse complement strand
AATATACACAATACACACATATATATAACACATATTGTTATCATCAAAACTTTAACTTGAGAATATTAAAATCAACATATATATCCATGGATAAGTGTGCAAAAGCTTGTCCAATGGATAAGCATAATATATATCAATGCCATTATTTGGAAATTGTCTTCAAAGTTCGAAAATTTTAGAGTGCCTTAAAGAGAGATATCACCAAGGTCTGAATATTGCATAAGTTATTTTCATATACTACCACATTTCAGTATCGCTTATATGTCGAATTTTCTGTTTTACAATATTTTCTTTCATCATATGTTAAGTACTTATTGATCATTCATTGTTCGATTTTGTTATACACATAATTTGGCAAATTCATGCATCCTCTAGTGCTACACATATTGATTGGTAACACTAAAAAAGAACTATCATTGTTAATTGATAATCGGCATATATCTAAAATATGCAAGGCCTTGAGCCTCAAATCGTTATCATTATCGTTATCATTGTATCCTAGAATAACCAGGTAAAGTGGTCACTAAAGTGTTTCACATTTCACATATTGTAAGTATCATTTACAAGCTGATTTCCAATTGATCTTTCTTACCTATCCTTAGTATATATTTTGTTAAAAGTATATAATTTATGTCAAAGATCTCACTGGAGTAGTGTAGCTCACCCTTTTATTAATCACCTTTTTCAGATCCAACTGAAATTTAGAGAGGGATTACTACAAGGAATTGATGAAAGTTGACTTGTTAAAAAGAGTTTGGGGAGAGAGAATCTTGTCTTGTAAAATATTGTACATAGTAAATAAAATAAAAAAGCAAGTTGATGGTTTATATTATGTAAATTTAGTTTTACGCGCTGAGTTAGGGGATCATATCTAATTTGTTTTATATTGTACTAATCTCACGCTCTGAATTAGAAGATAAATCTAATTTGGGGTGTGACAAATTGGTATCAGAGCCTAGTTTAATAAACCTAATTAAAAGCTAGGATAGGGTTCTCAGCCTGTAGGTTAGGAGTGTATTTAAGATGTTATACCGTCATCATTAACATGTGTTGTGTTGCACGGAATGGCTAATTTAGCAAGTAGTGTTACAAATAGTAATAACCCAATTGACCTTGTCCATGTGGAAATTTATTCACCAACGGAAACGTTATGGAAATAATGGCTCAAAGGGATGCTTATATATGGGAGAGCACAAACATACTTGAAACTTACTGAGTCCATGATAAAACAAACTAAGAACCAACTCTAATTGTTAGAAAATGAAAAGCAAACCATGTACCAATACATAGAGGATATTCTGCAAGAACACAATGCTTTCACTCAAGAAAATCATGAACTTAGGCACTACACTGCACAATTACAAATTGAAAGGCAACATGTGCTGGAAGAGTTAGAAAAGGCAAGGAAAAACAACAATCCCAAAATTGTTGTAATTGCATCAAGCTCTGAAGAGGATCCTGCGGATGACCCAGAGGAAGATCTAGAAGAAGAAGCTTCGGAAAATGAGAGAAAGCCATGACTTGTAGTAGAATATCTGATACACTACAAGCATTAGTTTATACTACTAGTAATGGTTTGCTTGAACTATTAAGTGTATAACTTTGTTCTAAATGTACTGATCTACCTTATAATTAAGGCGCATAGTTATAAGTTTAAGTGTGCCAAATTTTATAAGTTTCACATGATATAGTTATGTATAATATACAACCGAAAAAGTTACATAATTAATAATCTACGATAGATATCTAATTTATGTTACAAAATATTTTCTTTCAAGATGGTTGGACGAGGGAGAGCCTGAACGAACTAAGGAAATAATAACCAGCATGAGCAAGATCCCAACATTTTAACTCAAAATTTGGTGACGCTTACCCAACTTGTACAAAGCCAATGAGCTCAACGCAATGAGCTAGAAGCGAGGCAAGCCAGAAATGAAACTATTAAACAATTTAAAGCGGAGGGAGATAAAGCTCTTGAAAGATTTTTAAATTTTAATCCACCGAAATTCTCGAGCGAACCAGATGATGAAAATTCAGAGTTGTGGCTTGAAGACATAGAAAATATTTTTACTACATTACGATATGATGAGGAAAGAAAGGTTTCTTATCCAGTATTCCAACTTCAAGGAGCAGCGCGGGAATGGTGGAGGATGGTTGAGGAAAAATGCACCCAAGAAAATACGTCACATATATTTTTATTAAAGAATTTATCCCCTAAAAGTAAGGAAATATGACCGCTACGCAATATGATGCAAAATTTAAGAAGTTGATGAAGTTTGCTAAGAATATTGTTGATACTGAGAAGTGTAAAATTAGAAAATTTGTAAAAGGATTAAGAAATGAAATTCAAGATGTAATGATAGCCTTAGAAATTACTACACATGTAAAAGGAGTGGAATTAGTATGAAAAGTTGAAAAGCGAAAGAACGAACAGAAAATCTAAATACAATCTTCAAAGGTAAGGTCTGCCCCTAATTACTAGAAAGGAAGAGGAAACTATGAAAGATCATTGACATAAATTATATACTTTTAACAAAATTATAATAATGATAAGTAATAAAGATGAATTGGAAATTAGCTTAGAATTGATGCTTACAATACATGAAATGCAAAACAATTTAGTGACCACTTTACTTGTCGATTCCATGATAAAACGATAATGATAACAATAACGATTTGAGGCTAAGGCCTTGCATATTCTGGATATATGCCGATCAATCAATATTACTTAACACTAATGGTTCTTTTTTAGTGTTCAATATGTGTAGCACTAAAGTGTATGGAGGATGCATGAATATGCCAATTATGAGTATAAAAATTCAAACAATGAACAATCAATAAGTACTTTGCATTTGATGATGGAAATTATTGTAAAACATAAAATTCGACATATAAAGCGATACTGAAACATGGTAGTATATGAAAATAACTTATGCAATAATCTCACATTAGCGTTATCTCTTTTTATAGCACTCTAGAATTTTTGAACTTTGAATACAATTGCCAAATGAAGGCTCAGCCCCTTTTTATAGGCATCGATATATATTATGCTCATCCTTAGGATAAGCTTGTTCACACTTATCCATGGATAGATATTTAATTCTTAGACTTATCCATAAGATAATCTTATGCACATTTATCCATTATATATATTTCATTCTTAAGCTAGTCCACAAGATAATCTTATGCATATTTATCTATAAATATATATATTTAATTCTAAAACTTATCAATAAGGTAATCTTGTGCCCATTTATCCATAAATACATATATTTAATTCTTAACTTATCCATAAGATAATCTTGTGCGCATTTATCCAAAAATATATATATATTTAATTCTTAATGTATACTTATTAATAATTACATATAATAATGCATTATTCTTTAAATTAAAATAACAATAATATTGAGGTGGGGTGTTACATTCTATAAAATTTCATCCTCGAAATTTTACTAGAGTGCGAAACAGAAACGCATATTTTTGTCGCATCTCATCTTCTTTTTCCCATGTTGCTTCTTCTATTCATGGTGACTCCGTAAAACTTTAACAAACGGAATGCTTTTATTTCTCAATTCTCTTATATTGTAATATAGGATTTTTACTAGTCTTTTCTCATAGGATAGATTAGCATTTAATTTCAAAGGCTTGTAATCCACTACATGACATGAGTCCGGCTGGTATTTCTTAAGGAGCGAAATGTGGAATACATCATGTATTCCACCTAAGTTGGGTTGTAAAGGAAGGCGATATTGCACCTCATTTCACAAAGCTTATTAACAAGTATATTGACGAGTCAACTTATTAGTGAGAAGTGAGCACCCGTAAAGGAAGCGACATTGGCACTAATAGATCCTAGATCAACACATTCCTATATTGCACCCCATTTCGCAAAGCTTATTAACAAGGATATTGACAAGTCACCTTTTCAATTAGAAGTGAGCACCCTTGTAGGAAGCAATATTGTCACTGATAGCGTATGTAAGTTCTGTGATTTTAAAACTGGTGACAAAAATTTCCAAGTAATTTTAATATTACTACCAATCAAAGAATTGGATGTCCTACTAGTAATAGATTGGTTAGCTATACATCATGCCCATATAAATATCAACCTACGACAGTAATATTTTGTCCACCTAGACAATCAAAAGTTGAGGTTAAAGGAGAAGGAAAGAAAATAACCTCGACCTTAATTTTTGCGGTAAAAGCCTGGAAATTATTAAGGAAGGGACACGACGAATATTTAGTCTGTATAACAAATAACCCAACTGATAAAGTAAAGATAGAAGAAGTTCCCGTGGTAAAAGAATATCCTCTAAATTTGATATAAGACAAGGATATTATTAGCTATAGACTCGTGAGGAAGATATTCCTAAGACTACATTCAGAACAAGGTCTAAACACTTTGAGTTTGTAGTTATGCCATTTGGATTAACTAATACACTGGCTACTACAATGGATCTAATGCATAGAGTATTTAAGCCATACCTAGATCAATTTGTGGTTATCTTTATTGATGACATTTTAGTTTATTCCAAATCAGTAGAAGAACATGAACAACATTTGTGTCAAATATTATAAACTCTTCGTACATATAAATTATATGCAAAATTTAACAAGTGTGAATTTTGGTTACCAAAAGTATCATTCCTCAGACATGTAATTTCTGCTATAGGAATTAGTGTGGATTCATCAAAAGTAGAAGTTGTGATTGCTTGGAAGCTACCTAAGAATATGACAAAACTAAGATGTTTTCTGAGAATGGCAGGATATTATAGGAAATTTATCAAGGATTTCTCAAATATTGCCACACCATTATCAAACTTGACTTAGAAGAAAAAAGCCATTTAACTCGAATGATGAGTGCCAAAAAAGCTTCCAAGAATTGAAAAAGCGATTGACAACCGCCCCAATCCTATCCTTGCCACAAGGAAATCAAAATTTTGTGATATATGCATATGCTTCAAACAAAGGATTAGGGTGTGTATTAATGCAGAATGGAAGAGTAATAACATATGCTTCACAAAAGTTAAAACTTTATGAGGTAAATTATCTCACACATGATCTTAAACTAGGAGCCATAATATTTACTTTAGAAAAAAGGAGACATTGCTTATATAGGGTGAAATTTGATGTATATACGAACTACAAAAGTTTAAAGTATATATTCACTCAGAAAGATTTGACTCAAAGGTAGACTAGATGGATGGAATATTTAAAGGATTATGACTATACTATCAATTATCACCCCAAAAAAGAAAATGTTGTTGCTTGTGCTCTTAGTAGAAAAACAAGGTTAGCTATGATAGCCATCAGAAGATGGGAATTGGAAAAAGAATTATTTCAATGGTCTCGAGAAGAAACAAACGATGGTTTATTATTTGCAAATCTTCATGAATGAGCCCTTATCTTGCAGAAGGTTAAAGAACTACAGAATCAAGATCCGAAATTACGAAAGATTTGGAAGAAGATTCATGAAGGAGCCAAGAGTGAATTCAATATCAGTTCAGATGGAATTTTAAAGTTTCAGAGAAGCGTACATGTACTCGATAACTCTGAACTGAAAAAAGAAATATTACAAGAAGTACACCAATCTAAATATACCATTCATCCTCGAGAAACAAAAATGTATCATGGTTTAAAGCAGTTATATTGGTGGAGCATCATAAAGAAGGATGTGTCAGAATTTGTAGCTAAATGCTTAACTTGTCAAGTAGCTAAGCGAAAGCATTAGAGACCATTAGGATTTTTACAACCATTACCCGTATCTGAGTAGAAATGAAAGCATATTACAGTGGACTTTGTTTCTGGACTATCAAGATCACCTAAAGGACATGATACAATATGGGTAATAGTGGATAACTCGCTAAGTCAACACAATTTCCTCCCTATTAATAAGGTGCATCCTCTTGAGAAATTAGCTTGTTTCTATATTTATGAAGTTGTAGGACTGCATGGGACCCCCGTTATTATAGTTTTAGGTGTTAAAAATTACCTATCAGTGCCTGAACATGGCACGAAAATTACGTATCAGTGCCTGAACATGACTCGTGCCGATGAATTGGCAATCGTCGACTCATCTGACAATGTGACAGAGAACCATTGACAATGTAACCACGTCGCAAAATGCATAAACCTAGTCGACGAATGCATGAAGCGAATTGGTAAGGCATGCAAATCAGTCGAGTGACGAATTGTGGAATAAATCCAACGATGAAGCTTCAGATCAGCGAGTTTCGATAAAATGAATCAACCGGAAATAAATCCAATGATGAAGCTTTAGATCAGCGAGTTTCGATAAAATGAATCAACCAGATTTAAACGTCGATGAGATGAGATCAACTAGATTCGAACGACGACAGAATTGAGTCAACTAAATTCTAGAATTGACGAAACAGTCAACCAGACTCGAGAATCAAGGCGACTGGATAAACCAGATCCAAAATCCCTGGAATAAGGTTGTGATCCAGGCCAGAAGCTGAGAGGACTCAACCAAGACCAAGAAAGTCTCAGCCAAGGCTGAGACAGCTCGGCCTTGGCTAAGGCACCTCCGCTAAGGCCGTGGTGGCTCAGCCTTGGCCAAGTCTGCCTCGGCCAAGGCCGAGCCACAAGACTACCCGTACCCATTCCCCCCTCTCTCATTTGCCTATAAATAGGCTAGGGGTCCTCAATTCAAGGGTTGGAATTTCTCTACTTCCAGGCGAGATCCGTGAGAGCTTTTGCACAGATCTGAGCATCTGCAAAGGAAAAAAGCCAGATCTAGATCTCGTGCGGGCGAAGAATGCATTCTACTTCAGATCAACGCAGTGAGGAGGAGATCCAGAGCAGATCCACGCTAGATCTACGTCGATCCAGGTCAGATCTACGATCTTACCCTCTAGATTAAGCTTTATCTTAATCTCAGGGTTCATGCGTGACTTCGCTTTGTCAATTTCTCCCACTCCAACGATCATCTCCTTCGTGAGTTGATCCCCGTTGGTGGTTATTTCCTTCATGAAAAAATCAACGCAGATCTGTAGATCTAGCACCTAGATCTGATCATGCGGTGGTTCACGGATGGATAAAAGAGTCCCCAGGCACAGGCAAAGATCCCACACAAGCGAGGATCCGAAAAACAAATACCGCGTTTGTTCAACAAGGGCGACAAAGTTGTAGTCTTTTTGATTTGTCACTGTAAGCCTTATAAAAAGGTGATATTTTTATTGAATTTTTTTGTAAAAGCCAAGAGTTGTAACGGATTCACAATCAATGGAGTTCGGAATAACTTTCCCTTCGAACAAGCTGGCGACTACAGTGGGAGCCAACGGCCTCAGATCTGAGGTCGTTGTGTCACAACCGTGGATCTAGATTCTAGTCGAAGAGGAGGTCGAATTCGAGTTCGACCAGTAGAAGTACGAGGTATACCTCTCTTCCTCCAGATCTGCCTCTCCCCGTAAGTCCAGGGGGTCTCCACTGCAAGGAAGACCCGATGGGTCTCCGACGTTAAGTCCCAGGGGGACGATTCTAACCCCGCTACCGCTAAAGTTGCAGGTTACAGTAAAATCCCCTCGGCACCCGCAGCCCAAGTTTCCCTGGTGCCTGAGAAAACCATCGATAGTGTGCCCGCACTTTTGAAGAGAGCCTAGCAGCGACGGCGCTAAAGTGCGGTGCGTCGATACGCTAAGGCGATGCAATCAACGGATGGGATCCGCTATGAGGCGGATCTAAGATCCAAGTTGACTCATAGACTTCAGCCTCAGATAGTTAGCAGCCCCGTCAAGCCATTGACAAATGAGTGGGTCCGAGTCAATACTTTAGGAACGTATGCGGAAGCACTGTGCACTCCTTGCGCAGGCATGAGATTTAATACAAGAAGCTCGCAAATTGAAAAAGGAGAAAGTGACAATGAAGCCACCGACAATCTGCCGAGTCTGGATGCCAAAAACCAGCGTTCCAAATCCGGTGGCCCCAGCGTCAACGCCAAAGGCCGCCGGCGCCCCGACACCAGTTGCCTCAGCACCGAGGCTGAAGTCCGCCAGCACTCCAACTCCAGTTGCCCCAGTGCCGAAGCCAAAGTCCACCGGCGCCCCAACTCAAATTCCCCCGGCACCGAGGCCATCTCCGATGCCCACATCTAAACTTCCGGCGAGGTTGGTTCCTACCGCAGTTGGCAAGCCAACAATTATGGAGTGCCTTGGCCCGCAGCAAGATGATTGAGGCAAAATTCCAATCAAGGAACACTTGGGTCCGTTGAGGAAATCACGGGTCACTCCTAATACAAGAGGCAGCACCCACCTCAATCAAGGCAAGAACACCCCTGTAACTCCAACAACTGGACTGAGAATCAAAGTCTAAGAGTCCGTTGAGACCTCATGCCCACACAGGTGAATGTCCAGATGAGTCACTTTTCACAGCTTTGATAAAGCAGTCCGTCCTCAAAAAGAGATGTTTTCGTCCGACGATGATGACATTATACCTGAGAAGTCGTGCCAACACACGATGGGTTGCTCTGGCATTCATGCCGATGAGTTGTACTATCGTGTTGGGGGTACAAATAAATCTCGAAAGAGGAGTTCCCCTGAGAAGCCAGCATGTTGCCCCTGTTCTAGGCTGATCAGGGCAGTGCTATTAGAGTGTACCTGCAACAAAGCAACACTAGAAAGGGCGTCGGTCTTCGACAAACTTGGTGCAGGAATGTCAAAGCCCAGGTCAAGACGCTTTTGCAGGAGAAGCGACAAACTGTCGAGAGTCACCAACAACATGATAGGCAGAGGGATGTCAACTAGTGCCGGTCCCCGACCATCCAACGAGATAACTCGATTGCGCACCGGCACAATTCGACGCTCTAATTATTACAAGATCATGAAAAGGATTGCCGTCACATGATGAAGTGTCAGATGCTGGCTTAACACTAGCTTCCGACAACACAGTTTCGAGGAAGGGACAATCCCGTGAAGCCCTAATGATCAGTGCCAAATAAGTGGCCAAAATGTTTGAAGAAGTAATGGCCAAATAGAAGGAGAACTTCAAGTTCAAAATGGAGATGGCCTTGCAGCAGATGCGAGAAATGCATGACCAACAAATCCAAGCACTGACGAACAGCCAAGGTGAAACCAGTCATCCCAACAATGTCAATCAAGAGGTGAAGAAAACGGGCATACCATGGCGCCAATAACCCCTCTGAAGAACGAAATGCTGGGGGTAACCATGAGAATGCCAGTGGCAATATCACCGTTCCTGACAATGAGAAGATAAAAGATCTCGAGAGTAAGATCAACACCTTGATCTCCGCTCAAGAGGTGAAGAAATGGGCATACTATGTCCTTACCCAAGGGAGTGAGAGTCCATCCCATATCCGTCAAAGTTTAGCCTGATCAACTTCACGCCATTCGACGGAAGGGGTCCCCCACCCAACATTTGATCTACTTCAAGTCCCACTTGGGAGTGATTTCTGGGAATGAGCCCTTGATGGTTCGGTCATTCGTTGGCACCCTGCGAGGAGCTGCCTTCGATTGGTATCGCCATCTCAAACTAGGGAGCGCTACCAGCTGGGACGACATGGAGTCCATGTTCCTTGCGAACTTCTTCGATGCTGACACTAAAATATCCATCAGGATGTTATTAGATGAGAAGCCAAAGGACGGGGAAACTGTGGATAACTTTGTCAAGTAGTTTCGGAACAAGGCGATGAATTGCCGGGATTCGATAATTGAGGAGTTCAACCTCTGAACCTGCCACAACAACCTATTGTTGGTTGTACTCGAAGAGATGGAATAGCACCCTCCACTACATGGAAGGATCTAAAAGTGCGTGGGGAGCAAGCTGAACGGTTCCTCAAGAGGATGAAGGCAGAAAGAGGCCAGCTAGTGGCAGAAGCTCCAAAACGCAACTTCGTCCCATGTAGCAAGGGGAAGGAGCAAGCGAGAACGGCGGTTGCGAACTAGACGTTCCAGCTACAGCCATAGCAAGAGCCACAACAGCGGGCACCGCAGCAGTCGTCGCCTCAATGGCAGCCAAGGCCTCAGCAGCAGAAGCCCCCTAGCTTTAGATTCCCCAAACTATACTCCTTCAAGAATGATGAGGTTCCCGGGATCTTCAAATACCTCTTGGAGAACAACAAAATCTAACTCCTACCCATCGTGAATCAGGAGGAGGCCAATAGGGTCACAGGTCCTAAGTACTGCGCCTACCATAGGGCGGTGCACCACCCGACAAAGGCATCCTACCATCTCAAGGATAAAATCCAAGCCTCGATCGATGTGGGGATTATTACCCCGAAGTCGTCAAAGGAGAAGAAAGTGGTAGCGAATGCCGTATCTATTAACTTCAGATTGATACCATTGACTTGGTTTCAACTGGAGCCCGTCATCAAAGTAGGGTTGAAGACAGTGAACAATGATCCTCACAGGCAACGTGAAAAGGGCCTTGTACCGCACACTATCTCAAACGGAGAAATTCTGTGGGTCCATCTTGATCTGCAAGAAGATGATCAGTGGGCAGCCTCTTCATCATCCAAAAAAGAAGTCGAAGGGAAAGGGGAAATTATGCCACGCCACTTCGGCAATCTTGGAAGAGAACGATGAACGGATGGTGACATTCCAACCCTCTAAAGAACAACATGAAGTCCTCGCCACCAGGAGCGGACATGAGTATAGATACAAGTATCTCGAAGTTTATGACCCGAATGCGAAGACATTGACATAGCTGGGAGCTGGGAGTGCTAATAACTCCCCTTACGTGGGCCGAAAAGGCGCAGCAGCAGGCAGCTACCAAGCAAGACATGGCTAAGTCGAAGGACAAGCAACCTTAGGAGATTCAGCTCCCAAAGCAGTCTCAATTCAATTGCCCGATTGGAGGAGACAAACCGGGAAGCTCAAACTCTCCGTATCGCTTTAATGTGATGGCTCAACTGGCAAACATCCCAGTGAGGATCACCCTTTACGAGCTTCTGCGACTATCCAAGGAGACCCGGGAAGCCTTACAAGAGGCCCTGGTAGACTCTGAGATCTTCCTCACTCAGATAAAGCCAGCTCCTGAAGAGCCGGAATCGTCAGTGGCCAAACAGTGCTACCTCGCGGCCGAACACCTTCCCTGTATTACCTTTACCAAGGAGGACATGCAGACGAAGAACTCGCAGCATGATAGGCCGCTATATTTTACTGGGTACAATGGCTCCAGTGAAGTCAACTGGATCCAAGTTGATCCGGGTTCCGCTATGAGCATCATGCCTTTGCGCCTCATGTATAGTCTTGAGATTCCTGCCAATAAGCTAGCATCAACAGGCACAGTGATCTACAAATTTAACACCAGCGAGTCTTGGCCACTTGGTAAAATCTGAGTGAAGTGCCAAATGAGAGATCTGAAGTCTGAAGTCACATGTTATGTGATTGGCGCGGAGACTTTCTACAACTTATTATTAGGTCGCCCTTAGATCCATAATAATGTTATAGTTCCCTCCACTCTTCGTTAATATTTGAAATACATAGACATGAATAATGAAGTCAAGACGGTGGTCGTGGACAAATAACCATTTAAGGCGATGGAGAATTACTTTACTGATTCCCTCCTCTATGGTGATAAGTCCGATATTGAATCATCGGCCCAAGGCACGGACAGCGGCGGGAAAGCTGATACCGAAGCCGGACTTGATTACGATGGCAGTTTTGTTTTAAATAACATTATACCCATTGTAATCAATCTTGACAATGAAGAATCCTCAGAAGAAGGTTGTAATTAGCAACTTGCCGTTGAATTAATAAAAGATGATTTATAGTACTCGTTGTCTTTTGCCGATCTGATGACATAATTATACGATGACCCCGAGCTACACTTGCCAGCACGGTCGTCCTGTATAACACAGAAGCAGTTCGGAGATTCTTTTGGGGCAATACTTGTCATTATAAGTAGAACAAGTAATGAAAAAGACTTGGTCTACGGTAAAGGAGACGCAATTCCGACACCAAACCACTTTTTAGGGGAGGATGTCGATGACAACGGGCTCGGATTTCACTTATTCAGATATAGTCAAAAAACGCTCGACGTCATGAAGAAGTGGGGATATGATTTTGTGCAAGGGGGAGATCTTTGCTTCAGATGAGGTCCTCAACTTCCACGCAAAGCTGCGTATGTCTCGAGAGGGAAACCTGACAATTATTACACATTCAGGAGAGGAATGGGATATTGTTGTGGAAAATAACGAGCGTTACCTTCGAAGTTGCAAGTATACAACTAACAAGTTATAGTATAAAAGATTATCGA
>JBAKGM010000081.1:15876596-15894950 GCA_037177215.1 Asparagus racemosus | reverse complement strand
ATTACATCAGTCAAAGACAACGGGTACTCTAAATCATCTTTTATTAATTCGTCAGCAAGTTGCCAATTACAACCTTCGTCCAACAATTCTTCATTGTCAAGATTGATTACAAGCGGTACAATATCATTTAAAACAAAACTACCATCATAATCAAGCCCGGCTTTGGTATCAGCTTCTCCACCGCTGTCCATGCCTTGGGCCAATGATTCAGTATCTGACTCATTACCGTAGAGGAGAGAATCAGTGAAGTAATTCTTCATCCCCTTAAATAGTTGTTTGTCCGCGACCACCGTCTTGACCTCATTCGTGTCTACGTATTGGAGACACTGATGAAGAGTAGAGGAAACTATAACGTTATTGTGGATCCAAGATCGACCCAACAATAAGTTATAGGAAGTCTCAGCATCAATCACATAACATGTGAGTTCAGACTTCAAATCTCCCATCTGGCTCTTCACTCGGATTTTACCAAGCGGGTGAGACCCGCTGGTGTTAAACCTGTAGATCACTGTGCCTGTTGATGCCAGCTTACTGGTAGGAATTCTGAGGCTGTACATAACGCGCAAGGGCATCATGCTCACAGCGGAACCCGGATCAACTTAGATCTGATTAACTTCACTGGAGCTAATGTACTAAGTGAAATACAATGGCCTATCATGCTTGTAATTCATCGTCTGCATGTCTTCCTTAGTAAAGGTGATGCAGGGGAGGTGCTTGGCAGCCAGGTTGCATTGCTAGGCAGAAGATTCTGGCTCTTCAGAAGTTAGCTTGATCTGAGTGAGGAAGACCTCAGAATCAGCCAGAGCTTCTTGTAAAGCTTCCCGGGTCTCCCTTGACCGTCGCAGAAGCTCGTAGAGAGTGATCCTCACTAGTATGTTGACCAGTTGAGCCATCACATTGAAGCGATATGGGGAGTTAGAGCTTCTCGGTTTGTCTCCTCCAATCGGGCAATTGAACTGAGACTGCTTCGGGAGCTGAACCTCCTGTGGTTGCTGCTCCTTCGATTTGGCCGCAGATTCCTTGGTAGCTGCCTATTGTTGCGCCTTTTCAGTGCAAGTGAGGGGCATTATCGGTACACCCAGCTCTGACAACGTCTTGATGTTTGGGTCGAGAACTTCCAGGTACTTGTACCTGTACTCGTATCCGCTCCTGGTGGCGTGGGCTTCAGGTTCCTCCTCGAAGAGTTGGAGCATCACCACCTGTTCATCATCTTCCTCTAAGGCCACAGAAGTAGCATGGCACAATCTTCATTTCCCCTTCGACTTCTTCTTGGATGAAGAGGAGGCCACCCACTGATCATCTTCAAGTAAATCTGGGTGGACCCACATAACTTCGCCATTAGGGGCTATATGTAGCACAAGCCCCTTTTGGCGTTGCTCATGCAGATCATCATTCACCGTCTTCATTACAACCTTTACCACAGGCTCAGGTTCGAACCAAGTCAAAGGTATCGTCCCAAATCTGATGAACACCGCATTTGCTTCGACCTTCTTTTCCTTGGTCGGCTTTATCGTAATGACTCCCACATCAATTAAGGCCTAGATTTTATCCTTGAGGCCAAAGTATGATTTGGTGGGGTGGTGAACTGCCCTGTGGTAAGCACACTACCTCGGATCGTTGGTTCTCTTAGCCTCCTCTTGATTTTGGATCAGAGGGAGCTTGATCTTGTTATTCTCCATAAGATACTTGAAGAGACTAGGAATCCCATCGTCCCTGAAAGAATAGGACTTCAGGAATCTTAGCTCTGAGGCCTTCTGCTTCTGCAGCCCTGGTTGCCACTACGACTGCAATTACTGTGGCATTCGATGTTGCTGCTGCTGGGGTTGCAGTTGGAACGACCACCGCTCTGGTCTGCTCCTTTCCCTTGCTGCGCAGGACAAATTTATGTTTTGGGGCTTCTGCTACCGGCTGGCCTCTTTCCGCCTTTTTCCTTTTGAGGAACTATTCGGATTGTTCCCCGCACACTTTCAGGTCCTTCCATGTAGTGGAGGGTACTGTTCCCATTGCCTCGAGCACATCCAGCGATAAGTTGTTGTGGCAGGTTGGAGAATAAACTCCTCTGTAATTGGATCCCAGCAGTTCATTACCTTGTTCTGGAATCGTTTGATAAAGGTATCCACCGTTTCTCCATCTTTTTGCTTCTCATCGAGCAACATCCCAATGGATATCTTAGTGTCGTTGTCGAAGAAGTTGTAGAGAAACATAAACTCTATGTCATCCCAGCTAGTAACGCTCCCAGATTTGAGACGGCGGTACTAATTGAAGGCAGCTCCTCGAAGGGTGCCAATGAATGACCGAACCATCAAGGGCTCGTTTCTAGAAATCACCCCCAAGTGAGACCTGAAGTAAATCAAGTGCTGAGTGGGGGACCCCTTCTCGTCGAATGGCGTGAAGTTGATCAACTGAACTTTGACGGATACGGGATCGACTCCCACTTCCTCGGGTATGGGCACGGTATTCCCGCATTTTTAATTTCTTGAGCGGAGATCAAGGTGTTAATATTGCTCTCGAGATCTTTAATTTTCTCATTTTCTGGGGCAACATCGCCACTTGCATTCTCCTAGCTACCCCCAGCGTTTTGCTCTTTGTGGGGTCGTCCAGCATCGTGGTCTTCTTCCTCGTTAGTGTCGCTATCAACCTGATTAATGTTGTTACGACGACTAGTTTCACCCTGACGGTTCGTCAGTGCCTGGATTTGCTGGTAATGCATCTCACGCATTTGCTGCATGGCCATCTCCATTTCGAATTTAAAATTCTCTTTCTGTTTGGTCATGGCCTCTTCAAGCATCCTGGCCACTTCTTCGGCGCTGATCAGCAAGGTCTCTCGAGGCTGCCCCTCACTGGAGACTGTGTTGTTGGCAGCCAGGGCGGAGGCAGCATCTGACGCTTCGTCTTTTGATGGCAGCTCTTTCAGGATTTTGTCGTAATGGGGGCGTCGAATCTTCCCAGTACGCAGCCGAGTCAGCCGGTCAGATGATCGGGGACCAGTACGAGTCGACGCTCCTCGACTTGTCATGTTATTGGTAACCTTCGACAATTCATCGCTTCGAGCCAGCGACGTTCTCCTATGGAAGCGTCTTGTTCTGGGTTTTGGCACCCCGTCTCCGAGTCTATTTGAAGACAGAAACCCTGTCTGGAGTTGCTTGATTGCAGCTACACTCCGATACAACTGCCTTGATTAGTCTAGAACAGAGGCAGCGTGCTGGCTTCTCGGGAGAGCTCCTCTTCTGAGATTTCTTCGCACTCCCAGTATGATAGTACAACTCATCGGCGTAATTACCGGAGTAACCTATCGTGTGTCGGCACGATCTCTCGGGTATAACATCGTCGTCGTCAGACAACAACGTCTCCTTCCGAGGACGGACTGTTTCATCAAAGGTGCCGAAAGTAGCCTGTACGAAGCCTTGGCAGGCTCTCGGACTTCAATTCTGAGTCTGGTAGGTGGAACTAGAGGAGCCTTGAGGTGGGTTCGACCTCCTGCATGAGGAGTGACCCGTGATTCTCTCAACGGACCGAGGCGTTCCTTGATTGTCGGTCTGCTGGTCGTGGCGAGAGTTTATTTCACCGGAGGCGTAGATGTGGACGCCGGAGGTGGTCTTGGCGCCGCGGCAACTTTGGTTGAAGCGCAGGCAGGTGTTGGCTTCGTTGCCAGAGTGATTGACATTGAGGCGCCCTCAGCTTTTAGCTTGGGCACCGATGTTGTTGGTACTGGGGCGCTTGTAACTCTTGGCTTGAGCGTCGGGGCAGGAACTGTAGTGTCGGCAGTCTTGGGTTTAGACGCCGTGACCGCTGAAGCTGGAGTGCCGTTGAATTTGGGCCTCCACACTTGGCGGTACATCAGCAGCTTCTCTGCCACCTCCTTCTTCTTTAGCTCATGAGCTTTCTGCACCAGAGCTCGTGCCTGGGCCAGGAGCCCACGTCGCTTCCAGATACGCTCCTGAAGTGTGGAACGATTCCGTCTGACACGGACCCACTCATTGGTTGACGGCTTGGGGAGACCGTTGATCATCCAAGGCTAGAGCCTCTGCGTCAATCTGGATCTTAGATCCGCCTCGTAGATGACCTCATTCATGGATTGCATGGCCTTGGTGAGCTTGCGGGCCATGTTTTGTCGTTGCCTTTGATGGGCTTGCTTGGTGGGCGCGGGCACGCCATCGGCGATCATCTCGGGTGCCGGGAGAGCTTGGACTTCGGGCGCCGAGGGGAATTTGCCGCTACCGGGGGCAGCGGGGTTGGATTCGCCGTTGAGGGGCTCTTCGTCTGAAGCACATTGGATTCTCCTTTTAGCGGAGACTTTGTTGGAGCGGCGGGGAGAGTTGGATCTGGAAGAGGAGGAGAGGTACTCCTCGAACTTTTGTTGCTCGAATTGGAATTCGACCTCTTCTTGTGTTGGGATCAGGATCCGAGGCTGCGGCACGACGACCTCGGATCTGAGGCCGGTGGCTCCCACTGTGGTCGCCAGCTTGTTCGCGCGAAAAAAAGTTGCTGTTGAGATTTCCATTGAATCTGACCTGGATCGGATTTGAACGTCGTGGATCTGACGTAGACTGCTTGATCTTCACTGGCAGCAAAAATTCCAACTGCAGAGCTCCTGCTGCTTCCAAAAAAATATAACCCTCAACTCTGAGCACCCCCCCTCCTATTTATAGCATTTGAGGAGGGGGGGTTTAAAGCTCGGCCAAAAGGCCGAGCACTTCGGCTCATGGCCGAAGCACTTCGGCTCATGGCCGAAGCACTTCGGCTCGGTCGAGGTGCTTCGGCCATGTGGCAAAAGCACTTCGGCTCAACTGAAGTGCTTTCGGCCTTGTGGCCGAAGCGCTTGACCCGGGTCTGCTTCTTCGGTGTTCGGACAGTTTTTTTCGCCCGTTCTGACCTGTTTCCTGGTATTTCCAAGCTCGGTTGATTATTCTATTGATTCCGGAATGCGCTCAGTGTTTTTCCGTCGGCGCCTGAGTACGGTTAATTCTGTCAATGCCAACGCCTGAGTCCAATCAACTCGCCTTGTCGACTCAAAGCTTCGTCGTTGGATACGTTGCTTCGTTGATTCGTACGATTTGACGACTCACTTCATGCGCTCGTTGACTCGCCTTATACGTTTTGTAGTTTGGTCGCATCGCTTGATGGTTCGTCGTCGTGAACCCTCCGACACGAGTCTGGCTCGGGCACTGATAAGCGATTTTCAACGCCTACAGTTACACTTTCTAAATTCTTAAACTTAAACTATGAAAGATCCAAATCAGCCCCAGGAGTCAAAGGAAGGGAGACGTTCGTAGGAGGGGGAGGAGTTGCCGGGACATCATATACCATGTCGCCGCTCGTCTTCTCAACCAAAGTCTTCATAGCATCTTTCTCAACTTCCCCAGCCGAATCATCTGTAGACTGATCAGAGACTGTTTCATGCTCTCCCCTACTATCGCCTCCTTCCACATTGTAGCCGCCCCTCGCTTTCTCTACGTTGGTAAGAAGGCCTATGTGATTGGCAATGCTAGGAGGATATTGGAGTCACCCAGGAAGTCCTTGATGCCTGACAAGTAGTTGGGCCACCATATAATCACAGCCGGCCTTGCAGGCCAGCCTGACTTCAATTTTCCCCATGGTACTCTAGCGGAGCTCCCGACGATTGCCATCCAGCTCTTTTCTATGACAGTCGATTGATAGTCGGAAGACTACAAATATCCCACCTTGCTCTCTGCCAGGCTCAAGGCCTCTTCTAGCTGAGCACACCTTTCTTGGAGTTGCCGTTTGGCGACTAGCTCTTCCTCTAGTTGGGATTTAGCATGCTGGGCAATTTGCTTCTCGATAGCCGCTTGCATCACGGCCAAGTCCCTCTCCTTTAGCGCCTCACTAGTCGAGCTAATCCCCTTGCCGCCATCTTGGAGTTTTCACTTGAGCTATTGAATCTCAGCTGACTTCCTCAAGTCGAAAGCCTTGAGCTCAGCAATCAGCTATTCCTTCACTTTCATCTCCCAGCTCCAGTCGTCGAGCTTAGCCTGTTTTGCTAAGAGATCTTCGATGACTCGATCGAGTTCAACACACTCGGTGACTACTTGCCCCTCACACACCTTTTGGAGCTTCTCATAAGCGTGATGACCCTGTGCCAGGCGATGATATATCTCTTGTTCCACGAGGCATCCACGAGTCAAATAACTCTGAAGGATCACATGGAGGCCCACCTCAGGAACATCCTTCAGGAACTCCTCATCATTAGGAAGGCTAAACTGTTCCACAGCCTTCGCTTGCATGTAAGGGGACTTAAGCACTGAAGAACGAACATCCATATGATTAGTCGTTGACACCTCTTGAGACTCCTCAAAAAATTCTTCGGTGGGAGTCAGCTCAGCAGTGGCCTCCAAGCCTACAACCCCTCCGAAGGTCAGATTATGAGCCCTCACCTCGTCTCGCTCGGTAGGAGGGATAGACGAGATCCTAAGCAGCTGTAGAACTGACTTGTCGAGAAGGACCTCCATTTTGTGTGGCCCCGTGTAAGAAATGATCTACTCTAACTCCTGCTTCTCAGCGGCTGACAGAGACTTTGGGTCCAGAGCCTCTTTCCTGATCTCGGGCTAACCCGAATAGTCAATGTTAGAGTCGTCTCCCTCCACCCAGAAGAACTTTTCCTTCAATTCCTTATTTGACGTAGGGGTGTCGAGTATAAGCTTGAACTCCCCTGTCACCTGGAGGTGGTAGTGAGGCGCCTTCTGCACCATCACATTGACCAAATGACCTAGCACGTTCATGGAGGGGTTGATCCCTAACCAGGAGCAGATGATGACGAAACTCACTAGTATAGCGACAGAGTTAGGCTCCATCTGCATCAAAAATACCCCCAATGCCTCAAACACTTTCGGAGGAATGGATGCAGTGGCAACCGCAAACTGCATTTAATATATAAGGGGCCTTCCCCTCACTGTGATGATATATCGCCGCTGATCTCACCGGTGCTATTAGCTTGAATCCCTTCGGGATGTCAAACTTCAAATGCAACGCATGCATTTGGACCACGGTCACCTTGGAATGAAAGGCATCAACCTGGTTCAGGCGATCAGAATCCATGGGAGACAGTTTGAGAGGGCGCCGAAGAATCGTTGGGGGTCTGATTCAGAGAAATATAAGTAGAACCTATTTTTTCTCCATTTTTGATCGTATAAAGAGGCCCACAGGGAATTGGCCAGCCTTCCATCCTCCCTCTATTTTCCATTCAACAGTCAGGATTAAATCTTAGAATACGAAAAGTCGAGCTTGAGAAACGAAGCATTAGCAGCTTAAAGTTGTCCGCTGACGTCAGCCACGTCCTATCCCAGGAATCTTCACGATCCTCTTCAAATACGTCTCTTCTCGGCTAGGACCAAGGACTTTGTTTTTGCTCGGACTCGACTCCAGCCAACTCTAAGCGAAAGGGCAAACTTTTATGGTCCTGAACAATTTTTACTACTAACTCCTAATCTTCTAGAGGAAGTTCCATACATCGGATGAAAGAATGTTTTAATCCATTAGTTAGGAGTCGCCCGTGCTCCCCTCCTTTGAACCAGGAGGGCGGCTCACTTCCCGTGCTTAGGCCGCACTGACCGAAAGCCCAATAGACGACTCGAAAGTTAGTACTAGTCGACCCTTCGATCGACTACCCCATAAAGCGACACGAGCATTGGGGCCAGTCGCCCCCTTAGTCGACTACCCTTGTGGACGACGTGAATGGCGGTGTTAGTCGATCACTTGGATGATTGACACTATTTCCCAATCGGCTGGCTTGGCCCCTCGTCCCCAAATTATGGTTGTACGAAGTTTAGGTCGGACAATATGTCGATATCACATTAATTGTATGATCAGTGCCTTCATTCCCCCATCTCACATGATAATTAAGATATCTCGAACCACTAAGGCTATGAACATTGCTGACCCCGTTCCATTAATGGCAAGGGAACATCGCTAACTCCTACACCAATCTTCAGCCGACACTTGTTAAGGCTGTCCGGCGCAGTCACCTCTACATGTCTCTGTCTAATCATTAAATCATCACATGTGGAAGTAGGGCTAACTCATCCTTTAGCTTATTACCGGCCAAAGTGACGTAAATACCCTCCCACTCCCATATAAATAGTGGAACTGTGTAATGGAAGAAGTAAGTAACCTAACCTAGAGAATTTTCCCCAAAAGAGAGAGATCTTTATCTTCTGTTTTTAAAAAAAACCCATACTAACTTGATTGTCAGAGGGATCACCAGAGATCCCAACTCCACCTTTTCACAGGTCTTACTCTGGTGCTGGAAAGATTCTTCTGCAACTGAATCACCAGGCATTAGAAGAGAGAGCAGACCCTACTCATTCAAACACTAATCTAACAGTGATTATCGACTGTGTGATCTCAGCCATCAACAATCACTATTGCAATTTCAGGTTATTTTGATATTACCCCCCCTAATCTTTGATATTTCAAAAATAAATCCCCAATGCTTTATATTTCAAAATCAGTCCCCTAAGTCTTTTGGTGTTTTAAAATTAGTTCCAAAATCTTCATATTTTGAATTAGTTTCTCTAATCTTGTAAATATAATCCTTTAAGTTAATTATGAGAAACCCCCCACTAAGATTTAAGTTTTGTTTTAACCCCCAATAAATTTTGGCAAAAAACACTGATAATGGTTGCTTGTAATTTTTGAGACTGTTTTAGGGGCCTGCTTGTAATTTGTTTACTTTTCAGGAGGTTATTAGTAGTTTTTGGATTTACCAGAGGGTTTCAAAACTCTCAGAGGGTTGTTTGCAATTTTCAAAATTTAAGGGTCCTTTACAATTTTTAGATTATTCAAAGGGTTGTTTGCAATTTTCAAATTTTCAAAGGTTACCTTTAATTTTCATAATTTTAAGGGGATTTTTGTAAATTTCATAATTTTATGATGAGATTTTAAATTTTCATATTTTTTAGGGGTCTAATAGGAATATTTTTATTTCTTACGTTCTTTGTAATTTCGGGTTTAAAGTGGGTTGTTTGTAGTTTTTGAAATCTTCAAGAGATTGTCGGTAATTATTGAGTTTTTAGAAGGTTGTTCATAGTTTTTAAATTTTAAGAGTTCATTAGCAATTTTCAAAAGTAATTAGGGGTTTTATGCAATTTCAATCTTTGTAGGACTTTTTAAAATTTCTGATGTTTTAAGGTTTTTTTTGTAATTTTCTTATCCTTTAGGGGCTTATTTTTAATTTTCTTATTTTTAGGTGTCTATCACTAATTTTTAGATTTTAAAAATTTTCAGAGTTTTCTAGGAGCTTTTTGCAATTTTAAAAATATTTTTGGGTCTATTTTAAATTTTTGATTTTTCTAGGAGTATATAGTTTTAGTATTTCTGAGAAGTCTCTCTCCAAATTTTTAATTTTTAAAATTTTAGATTTTTCTGGGAACTTTTCCAAATTTTAGAATTTTTTGGGGGCTATTTTAACTTTCAATTTTTTTCAGGATCTCAATTTTTATACTTTTAATGGATTGTTTGCAATTATTATGTTTTTTGGACTGTTTGTAATTTTTGAATTTTAAGAGGCTTTGAAAATTCAAGATTTTAGGAGGGCTGTTTGTATTTGTTTATGGGGCTTTTTGTAATTTTTGTATTTTTAGGAAGCTCTTTGTAATTTTTGTTTTCTCCAGGATTGTTTTGTAATATTTAGATTTCTTTATTTAGATAATTTGACATGTATGTAATTTTTCATACATGATTTTTGTAGAGACACTCTATATGATTTTTTTTTTGTTAATTTCTATACCAGCAAATGTGATTGTTAGATTTTTTGTTATGGATAGTTATAATTTAATATGCTTACCAAATATTTTATTATTAGAATTTTTAATTAAGAATAGTTTTAATTTGTTGATAATTCTAAGATGAAATTAAGATTAGGTGTCAACACGTCATCTTCTGATAGTATAGAAAGACGTGTGGTTACTTATGATATGCCACATATCGATTATTTTTGTTTTTGAGAATGATACGTGTTAGTTTTTTAATGGCTTTAGGAGTACTACCAATTTCTCATTATGTATAAAAGAGGGATATCTAATCTACAGATTGTAACCTAATTTGGTTTTATTTTCTAAATTAATTTGTAAATGTACATAAAACTCCTCAACTAAAAGTAAAATAACCAAAACTTCTCATAAAAGAAAAATGACTAATCACAATCTATCAATTTTTTAGAACCTTCTAACCTATGACATATGTAAATACCATGAGAAAGCAAATCAATTTCCTATGTGCATATGTATGATATGTAGCAACACCAGTCCGAGAAAGCAAATCAATTTCTTATGTGCATATGCATGATATGTAGCAACACCAGTCCACACATAAGATTTTATGTAGCCTTACATTTTATCATTTCTAAATTAGCCCTTGCTGAGGAATGTCACAACTTTCAAAGACCTAGGCTACGGAACCCCACAATTCTCATCTTAATTTGAACTCTTCTCTGCACAATAACTAAATTAGCAAATATTATAGAAAAGATTTTAAGAGCCAAATAGGGAAAATATATTCCAAAGTTAATTATAACGCCAGCGTTCACACCTATGCTGGAGTTATCTCTTCCTAGTCTAGAAGCTCGTCCAGAGTGAAGTTTTGCTCGTCCAATATGGAATGAATCTGAAAAAAATACATTACCAATCATGAATAACATGATATGTAATGATGATTGAATATATCTAATATAAATAGGATAATAACATAATCTAGCTTTCCTCGTTGCCCTCGACATCTTCCTCGCCTCCTTGATCGATATCAAACAATCATCATGATGTGGCGGAAGCGTAATCAAAAGAGATAACTACTCGTTCTAGTACGAGCAAAATGGCACAAACCCTAGAAAATCTTAATAATAAAAAACTTTTGAAATAATAATAACCAATCTAAAGAGTTCACAAATTCGTTCCCCTTATATATGGTATAACACAAAACGAAAGTACTAAAATAACATTTCCTAAAGTAATTAGACTTCCTAAAAATAAAAAAACTATATTGGACCAAAACTCTTCGACACGCAGTTTGAGCATGAAGTCGATTTCCTTCACCCTAAAACTCGATTGGATTTGTAAGCTGTTAGACTAGTAGAGCACTTCCAGAAATTTCCGAAAATATATAATAATAGTGATTCTATGGAGAGAATCAAAAGTTATTGTTTGTTGAATTTGCACGTCAAAATCTAGCAAAAAATCATTCTCTTTTCTTGAATCGCCCGAGCTTCTGATCACGATCCGATTTCTCCCAAAAGACATCAACAATTGCCTCCACATCACATCATTCTTCGGAGGCAGTGGAAGGTACTGACTACAGAGCCCAGTCATTCCCATGGGGAGTAGAACTGGTGGACCCTTTTCGTAGTTGTCCTTGTTGATGATGAAAGGAGCGTAGTTGTCCTTGTTGATGATGAAAGGAGGGTGATTTGTGGTGTGAGAAGAGGAGGAGAAGCAAGGTATGACCACATTGAAGATGAACTCTGCTATGGTTTTCTATGGGAGGCCATATGAGCCTCTTTGCTTGCTTTAGTTCACTTCTTCTATTCAACGGATGACATCTTCGGTGACGAGGGGTGTTTTGTTAGCTTGAGATTGTGAACTTTTATAATAGTGTAATAGTGGAGAAGAGAGTATAATGGCGTGGAAGTTAGAAGGATGAGGGGTTCAATTAGATGTCATTAAATTGCAGTAATAGTGTAATTAAAGGTTAACGAGAAATGGAGCAGTAGACAACACTTACGAGCAAGAGAAGACAAAGAGGTTAGTGAGATGATCATAAGTTTGGCGACTTATCATAATACCATCATCATGTTATTTGCATATTCAATTATATTATACAATTTAAATGAGAATTAAATATAATCATGGTGAATTAAAGTGTTGTATTAATATTAGATGGAATTTTGATGAAATTTTAAGGGCATTTTGGGGGAAAATTTTAACCATAATTTGTCCACGTAATCTCCTAAAATTACCACTATGCCATTGAATTTCTTATTAAGCGATTGAATGAGAATGTGTAATTTTGTGATTAAACATGTAATTAGTGGGCTTTATGGGAAAAAAGTTTTAACATCCTTTGCATCTGACACGTGGCAAAAATAACACTTGGCAAAACTTTTACTCTACTGCATTTATTAAAGCCTTTGCCTCTCACTGCATAATATTTGTTTATAAGTATTGGTTATCATTATGAGATATACATCCAAGTTAGTGGGTGGATAATATCTTATCTTACAAATAAGATATTCATAATCCTACTAACTGTAGGAGTCTATCTCTAAGTTCTTTATACATAGATATAGGGTTTTCGTGATGGGAAAAAACAGAGAAAATACTATAAACCTCACAAAGCCATCATCTCCTTCTTCGATCAAATTCGTGCTGTATGCGGTAGTCGCCGGGTGATATGTGGTGCCTTCTCGCCAGTTACACGGTGTGATTGCCCTCCGTCCATTGATCAGGAAAGGCGTGGCGATCCTACAAAAAAGATCCGAATCGGTAGCCCTAACGTATCATATTGTTTATGTTCCTAGATGCATGTTAGGGTTTCTTTTGTTTCCGCTGTGCATTGTTATGTAGCAGAACAACCATATTGCATGTGTGTAGTTATCCAGATCCTACATTGGTATCAGAGCCGAATCTATGATCCTTCGTCAGTTTCTTGATTGTGGATTTGGTCCCTAGAACAGAAACGTTGGCATTTTTATTTTTAAAAATTCATTTTTTAATTAAAAAAATAAAATTTTGGTGTAAAACTCTTAGTTTTGACATCTAGGATGTTAAATTTGTAGTAAGAAATTTAACTTTTATAAACTAGTGGGCAATTGTTAATAAACCAGGGATTTATTAATGTTTATTGGATCTATTTTTATATTTTTTTAGAAAATATTTTTTTCATTTTTTTATTTTCTAAAATTAAAAAAAGGGATTAAAACCCTAGGCTGCCGCCAGCACCAAGGGCATCGACGGCGGCGGGGCAGCGGGGGTGGCAGTTTCGGCACTTGTCACCTAAGCCCCACCACCCACCATCGCTGGCGCTGGGCGTCGACAATGGCCTTTTAAAAAACTGAGAGGGCTGATGCCGTGAGTTGGGCATACGGGATGTGGCGGCGTTGGGTCGCTGTAGCTAACGGTGATGGGGTTCGGGACCGCGACCAAGGCTGACAAGGGTCAGCTAGTGCTACTGGGCAGCCCGCCGCCCATGCCCCTAGGGTTTCCAAAACCCTAGGTGCAAATTTGTAAATACCGTTTTTCATTATTTTATTTTTCTTAAGTTCTGAAAAATTCCAAAAATATGTTTTTAAATCAGAAAAATGATAAAAATATCTAAACTTTTTTGGGAAATTTTTGAAAAATATCTTTATTATTTTTCTTCAAAAATTTTAGAAATTTCTGATGTGGGGCCCGCTAGATTTCATAATAAAGTTATTTTTTGGGATTTTTACAAAAATAGTTTTTTAGACTTTAGAAGTCTAGAAAAATTACTTTAAACACCAGAAAATTTATTTATAAAAATTCTAGAGTCTTGGAAACTTGTGATGGGTAGCTGTTCCAGTAAAGCGCCCAAGGCGCAATGCGGCCGCCGTACTAATTTCACGAGAAATGAAATAGACTAATAAAATTGACAAGATAAATAGGGTAGTTAAATAAAAATAGTGAAATTTCTTGTTAATCTTTGTCCTGCCGTATGTTCAGACACATACCAGAACATAAACAAATCATTTCAAGTGGGAGATTTCTGGTAGAGATGGTACTATGATTTAACTACCCAATCTAGTCTATCTTAAAAAAAATCTTATTTTCCATTTTCAAAAAATTTATAACGATTTAAAAAATTATATCTTTGAATACTGTGGTTGGGGCCCAAAGCATTCTTTTGGGATGTAATTTTATTATCAGTATAAAAAGCTTGATGAGATGGAATGTTCCTCCGGGAAGAACACTACTCCAATTAAGTGCTGATAATCTTAGCGTATCCGAAATTAGAGTATCTTGATTCTTCTCTTAAAGAGATATGAATATATAATTCTGACTTCAGTCTGGGACTGGTTAGTGATAGATAATTTATGTTGGAGATTCAGTTTCTCTTGATTGAGCAGGAGATTTTAGCGTGTACTGAGGGGGTACTATCCAAGTCAGAACAGGGTTCAACTTGAACTCAAAGATGTAAGACCGATCAGTACAAGGTCTAGAAATTGAGAGATCGCTTAAGCGGTTCACTAGGTGGACTACAATGAGGAGCAATTTTATTGGTGAGTTTTAGGATTATTCGAATGCAAAGGGCTTCAGGGATTCTCTTAATGTGAGATTCGAATATATCTCTCCGATGAGGATCCATATTCTTATTTTATGTTGGATTCAAATGATATGTCTACCAGGCAGATTATCGAATTCACCTTTGGCTAATAACCTTTATGATCAAGGATCATAAAATACCTAGAACTACGTCGTGCTAGGAGCGGCAGATCAAGGTGATTATCAAGGCTTTTTGTTACTCTTGGAAAGGCATGTATTACTTTTATGGCACATTGCAGATGCGATAACATCCAGGGATGTGCAAATGAAAGTGTAGTAAAAGTCTAAATACCAGGATGTGTTTAAGGCTAACATGTCTACTTTGGCTTAAATAGCTGAACACCCAATACCAAGGATAGGAGCCTAGTTGCAGTGGGTACGCCGGGAGATTATCAGAATGAATTGTAAAATAAAAAAATTAATTAAAAGGTGAAAAAGCCAGCTAATAAGAGCAAGGTTGATTATTTTGACTACAGACAAGCCAATCGTTTCGTGCATGAGGGCGCACAACTGAGAAAACTCTTCACTCATTAGCTACATCTGCAGGGCAGAGAATTGTTTGTTGAGTCTAAAAGATTCTAAAAAGGAGTAGAGAGATCTAGTGTGGGAATATGTAATGGTGCTAACCCACTGATGCATAAAGATTTTCTCCAAGTTTAGGAAACAAACAGATCTTGTGATACTCCCACTATAAATGTGGAATCGCTCAGTAGATAGGCTTGTGGGATTCATGCTAGTTTCCCATACATGGGTGACTTACATAGATTTACTTCATGAATTCTCTACTTCGCATAGGATATCAAGCTAATCTCTTAGTTGATTTCAAAATGTGATTGATTGTGAGATAATTGGGTTTATCTTCTGCTTAGTCTTGTATCGTGAATTAAGATTGGATCTAATTTATGGTATTATAGACTAGGTGACATTGGAGGAGACAAGTAGGCTTGCTAGGGGCGATCTCCTATGTACGTGTACTAAGATGTATCTGTCCACCTGTGAGTATAGTCTCGTTAATAGAATCACTAAGAAATCTTTTATCTGGGACAAAAACAAATCCGTTGCAATTATGCACCCTTATATATGTAGACTGATATTTATAAGGGTACAAAATGGATCACCTTAATTCCTCATGTTCATAGTCTATTACTCCATCTACGATGATGTGTATTTGATTTTTGTGCCTAATTGAGGGATTGAATTTATTTCAAGCGCTAAATCAAAAAGGTTAAAAATCAAGTAAGCAGAAGCATTAGAGCATTGCAAGCAAAAGCATTAGAGCTTTGCAAGTAGAATCATTAGAGCTTTGCGCACTAGTTATGAGATAGACCAACTATCTAATTAGTTCAGGGACCTAGGTTAAGAGAAGAGAAAAGTCAAATATTTGATGATAACCTATATTCTATGATAAAATGGTGTTGCGGAAGTGAGGAATATGACTCTGCTAGACGTAGTTCACAATATCTATCCATTTGGTTTTGGGGAGATGCGCTATTAATAGCGGCATATGTTCTAAACTGTATACCTTCTAGATCAGTACAGTCTATACCCTATGAGCCATGGATAGCCGAGGGCCGGTGTTGGATCACCATGTCCATATGGTGTGTGCGTTGCTCACATGCATACTACTTCTTAGTTGTATGAGAAGTCGGATCCCAGAGGGAAGAAGTGTATATCTATACACTAATTTCAGGGTCGTGTTTATAGGTGAGTACTACGATGGGACTGTGAATGAGGGAGTTGCGAGATATTGAGTTCCTTAGGGAGGATTTCTCGCATAAAGAAGAAATAGATCAGGATTTGGGTTCATGCAAGATCTAGGAGACGGTCACATAGCCAGTGATGGAAGAGGATGGTCCCTATACCAGCTAGGGATAGTGGGAGCGAGATAGATTTGGATGACTTAGAGCCATCTATATATATCTCAATTGCATCGATGATCATTTCATGGACTAGTACCAACATAATATTTAGGTATTGATAGGAAACATTCATGGTATCACTGTATGTAATTGCGGAGCCGAAACCATATGAGGATGATATTTCTTAATCTGCAACGAAAGAGTAGAGAGCAATGATGGAAAGATAGCTTGAGTTCATAAGGAAAAATCAAATAGCTTGAGTTCATAAAGAAAAAAATCAAGTCAACGACTTGGTAGATTTTCCAATTGAATGCAAGACCATTGAGAGCAAATATGTTTTCAAGGTCAAACAGAATGGGACAATCAAGTGGTGCATGGCATGCTTAATGGCAAAATGATACACTCAATGTTGTAGGGTGGATGATGAGGAGATGTTCTCTCGGGAGAGAACCATTTTTCACTGAATATTGACTCTTGTAGTAGATATAGATCTTGAACTAGTCCAGATGGACGCCGAGACAACTTTTCTCTAAGAGAACTGGGATAGGATATCTATGTGGATCAGCATATATGTTTCAAAGTTAAGAGACTTGAGCACAGAGTATTCAAGTTGAGGAGCTTTACCTATCACTTGAAACATTATTCCAGTGTGTAGTATTTTTTATTATATTAGATCATATTGGGTTATAATTTTATGATGATTGATAAAGATAATAGTGGCTAACTACACGAAGATGGCAAGAGTTTAAGATCTATCGTCATATGTCAATGACATATTGTTGGCTAGGCACAACATGGAGACCACTAGGACTCCAATGGCGAAGAGTCATACTCTAAGTTTAGAGCTATGTCCCAACTGTAAAGCAGAGATGAAGTGAATGTTGATTATCCCTCATAGGAGTGTAGTTGGTTGTCATGTATTGTATAAGACTCGACACATCCTTCATAGTAGGATTGATGGATAGGCATCGGTCCAATCCTAGTATGGCTCACTGGGATGAGTCAGGAGGATCCTTAGTATTTGATTGAGTCTGTATTCATGCATTGTGCTATGATAGAATAGACACTTACGTACAGATATTCAAATGCCCACTGGGCCGGTAATTTGGATAGGTGAGCATTGACTTCTGATCATAATTTCTTACTAAATGATAGGGCCATTTTATGGAGTAGTAAGAATTATTAGTATATAGCCATTTTCCACTTGGAGCGGAATATACAGCGATATACACGATAGCACTGAGAGTAGTCTTGTAGTGCAGATTCTCAGAGAATCTTGCGATAGCTGGACATGCAGAGAATAGTGTAATTTTTCTATTGTGATAGCATGTCAATTGTTGGTTATTCGATAGACCCCAAATTAATTTGGAAAATGGAATAAAATCTAGATTGGGTACCATTTCATTAAGAGCTAAGAGAGGGAAGAGGTCATGTTGCATATCTCTACTAGTCAGATGATCGGGGATCTACTAATAAAGAGATTAGCTGAGGAGAAGCCAGAACAACACACTTAAGCCTCAAAGGCTACATCTTTAATAATGATTTTTATTGAAGATGAGACCTCATACACTTAGAATATTACAAATGACGACTTTATATGACACTATATTTGTTTTGATTCTTTTATATATGCATATTTGGGATTGCTAATGTCTTATCATTGCTTGATTATTTTTTGGCATGGCATATATTTGTATATGATGTGTATAGGGTACACAAAAAAGGGCATTGGTTGTACCATTAGAAAGTTACATCAGCAAGTAGGAGCTCTTATCACACAAGAGATCCCCTTCAGAGCTTTAGCAGTTGCCGAAGCTGAGACTGAGTGTTAGATGTCATTTGGCTTGGAGCAATGACAACACTGTTGTACTACTGGGTATGATGACAGTGGGAGCACTCAATTAGTCGCTCTGACCGGGTTAGGATGAGGTTGCTATATACTTATACATTGAGGTGACCGAAGTGAAAACCCCACGTACACTTTACTTGTTTACTGTCAGCCAGACTAGGGGTCTGACTTAGCGTATGAGGTGCGGGCTTGTCGGGAGATCCTTGGCATATTGCAGGGTGATATGGCCGGACAAGTTTATCACAAGGTGATGGAACTTGGGTATGTACAGTATTTATTTAATGATTAATGCTCTCAGGGAGGGAAAAGCAATATTGTAGCATGTTTCCATACGACATGTGCTTGGGCCAAATATAAGGAG
>JBAKGM010000081.1:15842994-15859142 GCA_037177215.1 Asparagus racemosus | reverse complement strand
ATTATTAGTGGTGTATTTATTTATATAAAATGGATTATAAGGGTATTAAATTGTAATTAAAATGTGATTATCAACCACAGACATTCAAAAAAGTATAACTTAAGCGAGATCAAAAGATTTACCACTAGCAAGCCAATATAACAATATAACAATATAACATCTTGAACACTCAATGTAGTGTAGGCTGCACTAGAGTATAAGTTAAACTTGAGGAAGCAATTCAGAAGTATATACTCATTTTTTAGATACCCTGAGTTGAAGACTCCGAAATGTACCTTATCACATAGAAACTCCACCATCTGGTTGTACTCCTCAAAACCCACTACAATATTGGTATAGTAATTAAAAACATCTTGGCAATAGCTAGGTTGGTGTAGAATATTGAGGACCTTTCGGATGTATACAACACTCAGCTTGATCTCCTTCCCTCTCACTTTCATGATAGCGACATTGGACGCGTGCTCTTTAACATAATTCATATAGAACTCCTGCACGAGTGTGACATTAGCTCTCTCGCCCCCTTTCTGCATCATAGGGTTCAATCCAACTCTATCAATGAGTTTCACGATGTTGGAATATTCCTCCAAGTTACGCATATCAACTCTCTACTAAAATACAAAGAGAATCTTCTCGTACTTTTCTTAGATCTCTCTCAATGAATATTGACCTCCACAGGTTCTTTTGCATGAAGACATTCTCTACAAAAGTAAATAATCAGGATTTATACAGAGCTACATATATTTATGGATTAGAATAAAAAAGAATTGAAGAAAATATAAAAAGAGTCAAAATTTACAGTTTCAGCCTGCCAACCATCAATGGTTAGTAGATACCATCCATGTTGTTCTTCGACCATCGATAGGTCCAAAATAAAAACTGACAATTTCAAGCTCTACACTCAAATCAACATACAATTCTCAATAATACTTGTTCCATTGACTTATTCCAACCATATACCATCCATACACATCAAGATTCACTCCAAAAATATATAAAACCCTAGAAATTGATCGAAAAATGAGATTAGAATTTTGAATTGTACCTTGGTGGTGATTCAAATGGGTTTAGATCACAAAAACAAGATTATCCCCTCACAAACATTAGATCATAGCAAAAACACAAACAGAGAGGTTGAATGATTTAAAAGAGGAAATTGTAAAACGTAAAAAAAATAGAAAACTTCCCCCTTTTTACCCTTGGTAATGAATGGTTAACCATCGATGGTCAGGGTTTGACCATCGATGGTTACCACAAAAAATTTAAACAAAAAGAAAAGAAAGAAAAAATTAAAAAGAGAAAAATATAAAAGAAAAAAAATGATATAGCTGGGTGTAGAGAGAATACCTAGAATAAGAACTTACCCATATAAGGGGATAATAAAAAAGTTATTATGTCAAACTTGTATCTCTATATTTTCTCTTAGATGAAGGATTGGATTATTGATCAAGAATTCCTTTAAGCAACTCATGTGTGTTGCCTCAATTCTCAGCCTATAGAAAAGCAGATAAGTGGGGCCTAGGTATCCATATAGGTCCACGTTGGCTAGAAATTATATCTTTTGGTAAATTTGCATAACTATTTTAACTCTATATTGTATACGACAACTCATAGGAACATGACCCATTCTACCACATAAAGCACATAGTAGAAGAAGCATCAGACATAGGTGCAAAGCAATTTAAATTGTTTCCTTTTACAAATGAAGGTTAAAACTTTTTATGCTTTTTCAAGTATAAATAATAAATTCTAGTTTTAGCTTTTGCAAAGCATTGATTTGGAAAGAACCATGTTCAAACATTTAGAACCCAATGAAAAAACAATTCACAGCCTTTTCCAAATTACTATTTTTGGACTTCAGTTGTTCATTCTTAGAAACAATAGTTGTGCACTTAGTTTCAAACTTTATTTGCTCAGAAGATAATTGACACAACAAATCAGTTGCCTTAGCGACTAGTTTTTTATTTTCAATATTTTATCATCTAGTTGCTTTGATAAAGATGAAATTTTGAAAATCAGAACATTGTATGCATTCAATTGTGCTGATGTCTTAAGGTGAACTATGTGAATCCAAGATTGAAGAAAAAATTTAATTTTCTCACATAAAGGTTTCTCTTCTTTTTTCAATTTTGCATTCACTTTTTTTTGTCACTTCAGAGTTTTCAGTAATTTTCTCAAGTTGATTAAGCATTTCTTTATACTTGGAATATATCCCATCATATGGAGGATATACCTCTAAATTCTCACTTTCAGAGTTGCATTGTTCATCTTTTTCTAAATCTGAAGTTGTGTCGTTTCTTCCTATGAGACATAGATTTGCCATCTTCTCATCCACACTTGATTCATCTTCTGATTTTTCATCTCCTGATTCTTCATCTTATCATGTTCCAGGTTGTCTCTTTCAACTTTTTGCCTTCCATCTTTTTTTCTTTCTTGTTCAATGGGCACTTATTTTTGTAATGACCTAGTTTCATACAATGATAATAGATAGGTTTAATTTTAGACTTCCTAGGTGAATATTTATTTACTTTCTTTATAAATTAATTTCTTCTGTTGAAAGTAACAATGAATCCAACTTGACTATCTTCATCTTCAGAATTCGAGCTTATTTCTTTCTTCTTCTTAGATCAGGATTTCTCCTTCTTGGCCTTCAGGGCTAGCGACTTCTTCTTTGAATCATCTTCAGAAGCATCTCCTCTCTTTCTTTTAATCGAACTTTATACATGAGAAGATTACTTACAAAATCTTCAAGAGTTAAATTGGAAAAAATTTTGCAATTTTCAATAGCCATTACCTTTAGTCCCCAATCCCCAAAAAGAGTGTGGGGTCAAAATTGTCTATCTTAACTGATTGCGGATAAACGCATCCAATTAAGATAGAAAAATTTATCTTATATATTGATCCTGTCAAATTCAATATACGGGAGAGGGTTTTATTTTTATATGGGTTCATGGTTTCCAATAGACTCAAGAGTCTATTGTTAATTACCCTTATTGATAAAAGGAACCTTCGATTAAGAGTCAATGAAAAATCATCAAAACAAGAGAAAACTCACAAAGCAAGAAAATGCAATAATATTATTTTTTTAATGATCTTATACATGGCCCCCAGTGTACAAATTTTCATGTAAAATCTTAGACTGGAGATGTGGAGATTGAAATTCAGATTTGGGTTTGAAATAGAACTTGGATTTTTGTACCCAGTTTAGCAACGTGGAGGTCAAACATGATTTGGCTCAGTTTAATTATGTAGAGGTCAAATTTAAAATTTTATCTAGTTTAACGACATAGAGGTCAAATTTAAAATTTGGCCTAGTTTAACAATGTGGAGGTCAAATTTAGAACTTGGTCTAGTTTAACGACGTAGAGGTCAATTTTGGTATTTTCCAGTTTAGATGATGTGGACCTCAAATTTAGAATTTGTTCTAGTTTAATGACGTAGGGGTCAATTTTGGTATTTTCCAGTTTAGGTGATGTGGAGGTCAAATTTGAAATTTGTTGTAGTTTAATGACTTAGAGGTCAAATTTTGATTTGAAGCCTAGTTTAACAATGTAGAGGTCAAATTTGGAATTTAATCGAGCTTAACGACGTAGAGGTCGAATTTGGAATTCATTCTAGTTTAACGACATAGACGTCAAATTTGAAAGTTTATTCCAGTTTGACGACATAGAGGTCAAGTTTGATTTAGGATCTAGTTTAGCAACATAGAGGTTGATTTTGATTTGGGGTCTAGTTTATCGACGTAGAGGTCAGATTTGATTTTCTTGTTCGAACTGTGTAATTTTAGCTAGTTTAATGACTTAGGGGTCAATTTTGATTTGAGACCCAGTTTAATGACGTAGAGCTCCAATTTAGAATTTTATTCCAGTTTTACGACGTATAGGTCAAATTTGGATTTTGTCCAGTCTAACAACTTAGGGGTCAAATTTGGAATTTATCCAATTTAACGACTTAGAGGTCAAATTTCGTATTTAGGATCTAGTTTAAAGACATAGAGGTCGAATTTAATTTAGAGTCTAGTTTAATGACGTAGAGGTCAGATTTGATTTTAATGTTCGAAATTATGTAATTTAAGCTAGTTTAACGATTTAGTGGTCGACACAATTGAACCTTTTGATCTTAAATTTAAAGGCGCATGTTTTTATACCAGGTTATTTCTAGTATGTTTCTTTTTAAATAAAATATTATTTCATCCAGTTTAGGGACATAGAGGTTCATGCCAAGTTTGATGATTTGAATTTGTCTTTGTATTTTTTTTGACATTTTTAGGGATTAATTCGCAGTTGATGGAATTCTACGAACAAATGCGCAAAATCTACAACTTCTAGATCTTCCAGGGGACCAAATTGTTAATTCTAGTCTAATTTGTAGTTTTCGGATATTGCAAGGACTGGAGTGTAATTCATGTACATTTTTCCAGGTGTGAACTACAATTTTTTTGACTGTTTTGCAAAACTAGGCTTAAATACAATTTCTACATTTTTCCAGTGTAAACTGTAAAATCTTGGCTGTTTTACAATTTCTGAAACTTTTCTAGGAGTAAGCTACCAATCTGGACTATTTTGCAATTCCTGCAACTTTCTTTAGGGAGTAAACTATAAATCTAAGCTATTTTACAATTCCTACAGCTTTTCCTGGGGGTAAGTTACAATTTCTGGGCTGTTTTAAAAATTCTGTAGCTTTTCAGGGAGTAAATTGTAAATCTGGACTGTTTTACAATTCCTGCAACTTTTTCAGGGCGTAAGTTGCAATTTCTGGACTGGATTGCAAAAACAAGGCCCTAAATAGATTTTCTGGAGTTATTTTAAGGAGCAAACTGTAAATTTTAGGGGGGCGGGGGGTTTAACTGCAATCTCTTTGAAACTTCTTCTTTTTTTTATAGATTGAAAATTATGGGGAAATCCAATTAGGATTTGGAGTATCTTTTTGACTAAGATGCACGCAAATAATTATTTTGCTCCTTCTTTTTTTTTCTGGAATTTTCTTCCGCCTTTGTAAACGCATAGAATCACACATTGTCTTGTTAAAAGAAATTAATCACATGTTAACCCATGTTCATAAATTCGTCAAAATAATTGAGATTCATGAAGTGTATCAAAATCATGTGTGGTTAATCTTTAAGGAGAGTGCATCGACCCGATAAGGAGTACAGAGACTCGATAGTAAGGTGTACAGGGACTCTGTAAATAGTGCAAAGACTCTGTAGAAAAGAGTGTAGAGACTCTATCAAAATGAGTGTAGAGACTCTGAAAAGAGTGTAGGGACTCTTTAGAAAAGAGTGCAGGGACTCTGATTTGGGAGGAGTACGAGGGTTCCAAAAGAGTGCGGAGACTCTATAGATGGGTGCAGAGACTCAGTATTTATTTATCATTTATTTTGATCGGCTGACAACCGGTGTTGTGTTTTCTTTGCAAATGGTAAAGCAAACTCTTTTTCTTATAGTTTTGCGTTAGACGGAGATGGAGGAGATAAAGGAATTTTATGGACTTGTTCTGTTTTGGCTTGTTGCGATTTATTTGCAAAAGACTAAGGGTAAATAATGTGATGACGTTCTGGACATGTGGCCATGAAAAGGCATACAGGCCAAGAATCCAAGGCAAGGGGATGTTAGAGGAGTGGTTTGTCTCATTCACTTTTTTTTTTTTTTTTTTTCTTTTTTTTTTGCTGCAGGGTTTAGAGGAGCTTGGCTAACAAGGCACGGGTAATAGGGAGAGATTATTTAGGCTTGATGGCGATTTTTTTGGTAGGGCATTTGAGTGCTTGGGGTTTTTTAGTTGCTAGGGTATTCTCTTTTTTTTCTCTTTTTTTTTTTGCTGTTGTTGTGTAGCTCCTTTTATAGGTGAGATGAGGCCATGCATAATTTAGGCAATAAAAGATTAGAGGATCTTTTTTTTAATATGTTTTGTTGCATTTATGTGTATTCCCATACTTTCCCTTGATTCTTTAAAGATTTATATCTTGTGAGATTTGAGAATCTGCAGATGTAATCCCTATCGACTTTCTCTGATTGATTTTCTTCGTAATCAACCTGATTAGATGCGCAATAGAGAATCATAGGTGAATTTGCTATTGAAAGCATGGTTAGGTTAAATCCACAATTCTTTCATTACGATAAAAAGATAAAAATGTAATCACCTTCAACAAAGAGAGCGAAGAATTATTCTACAAAGCTCCTTGTTGTCATACTCTTTTCCCAAAGCTTTTAATTTATTGACAATGTTTGTGAACTAGATGGTATATCTTGAATACTCTCCGAGGACTTCATCCTGATATTTTCATACTCACTAACTAGCATTGTTAGTTTCGCCTCTTTCACGTATAAGTTCCCTCATGTGTAACTTCCAATATTTTTCAGATTTCCTGTACATTAGAATAATTTGAAACACGATTAAATTCTTCAGCCGTTAAAGAACAATAAAGAGCATTCATAGTTTTTTGCATTTAAAGATTAAGTTTTTTTATCATGAGCGGTCCACTTATCTCTCGGAGTAACTGAGGTAAGTTCTCCTATAATAGTAGTAGATTCACCATAATCATTCTCTACAGTATTTCAAACATAATAATCAATGGACAACAAAAAGAGTCTTATATGTGCTTTCTAATAGGTGTAGTTTGTCCCATCAAAAAGTGAGGGTCAGTTCACAGTGTGTCTCTTAGGAAAAGCTATTGTGACAATCAAACTAGACATCTCTACCTAGGTTGTGAATCCGAATGATGGGCAACAAGGCTCTGATACGACTTGCTAGATCTAAGATGCAAGCCTAGAGGGGGGAGGGGTGAATGGGGTTGTTAATAGGGTTTCTATCTTTTTTCGCTAGAAAACACATAATAAATAGCGGAATGGATAAAATAAAAGTGAAAAATAATCAACCAAGGACACACAAGATTTTATAGTGGTTCAGATAACAACCCCACATCCACTCTTCCAAGGGACTTCCTCACTATGTTAAGAGTTGTCCTGAATTACAACACGATTCAGTAGGCTTACAAAAACCACACTCTGAATCTACCCAAAACTAGACATCTAACATAACTCTCCACAATGAGTAACATTTAGCCCTAGCCAATACCAACCCTCAGTTAACACTGGCTTGAGTACGCCATAAAAACATGTATGAAACAAATTACCAAGCACAATTTAAGCACAGAAAATAAGAAAAATCTTACAGCCCTTATTGATTAACAAACCATCTTTTGATAAATCAAAGTGAAGCATGATGAAGAACAATGAAGATGATGAAATCAAGGGCAGCTCTCCTCGCTGAGATGATCCGAAGATGATGGGAGCGATGAGAAAGAGTTCATTGTGATCTGGGGGTTCAAAACGCCAATTCAATCTTCTCCAAACAAACCCTAGAATTTCTGTCTTCAAGCTTTCTCTTTGAATCTATCTCTTTCAATCTTATATAGCCTCTAATTAATCAAGAAAGATATATGCTAATCATAGTGAAAGTTAGAGATCAAAAGGAACGACGAATGGTTGTGATTAAATCACCAAATCTGTAATCAGCCGATGTAACCATTGATAGGTGCTCACGACCATCGATGGGTCCCTGAGCACCATCGATGGATTCCTATAATCCATCGATAAGTTAAAATTCTATTTCTAAAAATATGCAATTTGTTCCTGTAGACCATCAACAACCTCTTGCCCATCGATGGGTTTAATGTTTGTGTTGATTTTTGTGTCATTTCGCCTCGTACACGTTTTATACTTGTATTCGCCAATATTATATCATCTCCAATAAATATTAGTACCAAATGAGAGTATGTTATTACTCAAACAAGAACTATTGTACAGACTACGTCCTAACAATCTCCTTTTTATATTGGTGTATTTGATCGAGCAGTCGCAACATACAGTTTGCGATCTTAATTAACCAAAAGGCTCCCATTTCGTCAATCATTTACTAGGTTTTTAATGAAGTCACTGTTGTGGATTGTATTGCAAATGTTGCCAACTACATCCACCATTTTTTGTTCAAACCTTGGCATCTGGTGCCAATGTTGTGTGTAAATGTAGTCAAATTTTATGCAAACAGTAGGATGGTGCCGACATTTGTGGCAAAATGTTGGCACTTGCCAATGTTTGCTAAAAAACTCTGGCATCTGCCAACCGCACATGCCGCCCTAGTGTTTCCACAAATGTTGGATTCAAATAAAGCAACGTTTCAAAAATGCTGCTACATGTGTTATTAAACGTCGTTATAAGCCAATTGTGTTGTAGTGGGAGCGAATCGAAATATTAGTCCGTTGAAATTCTCGTTAGAATCTGGTCGAAAGTTGCTCCTTTTTCTTAGATCGGCCAAGCTCCATGCGATCCTATTCCTCCCAAAAAGAGTAGTTATTGCCTTTGCATACATTCTTTCAAAATCAGAGCAAAGCAACACCATGAAGTCATACGTCACTAATTTAATTGTTTAAATGCAGGCAATGGGATGAGAAATACGGACTCACAAAAGCAAATCTGACTGCCCTCGGGTTTCGTCTCCTTCGGCTCCATGGATACAATTTGAGCGGAGGTAAAATGCCTTTCCTTTTATACCTTATATAGCAGTCTCAGCAACATAGAAGAATATCCATGTAACTTCAGAACTAATGTCAAATATAAATTTGCAAGGGGTTACTATACAAAATAATCATCGTTATCTATTAGGACTCACAATATCCAATGGTTACATGTTAAGGCAAACTGTATATTGTTGGAGTTCTTAGCAACTCAGAATTATATTATTTTGTCTTCCGGCGTACTAGCTTGGTCAATCACACACAATTAATATGTGGCCCCATAATTACAAAGATAATTAAGGGATGAGGATATTCCTAGCGTATCTTTTAGTAAATGTCAATCTAGGAAAATACTAAGATTTAAAATAAAGGCAATTTCTTTATTAAATTTGATACGAAACTTAGTTTTGCATGTTATCTATATTTGTTATTACTTATCTACGAGATACAATTTTTTAAAATAGTAGTGGTTCCATTGATTAGCTTTTTTGTGTACACCATTGGTACTAACATTATGATTTTTCTTGACCAGATGTTCTCAAAACATTAAGGGACCAAGATGATGGAAATTTCTCCACATTTTTGCTAAGAACATCCGACAAAGTTTCAGGATTGGTGAACTTATATAAATGCTCTCAGATTGGGTTTCCAAAAGAGTCAGAAATTATGGACCAAGCAGAGGATTTCTCAAGCACACAACTCACTGAAATCATGTCAGATGTTAACTCGTGTCATTTATTTGAGCAAAGGGAAGAGGTGACACTTCAAGCTCTTTTTCTTTTTTCAAAGGCATATTATTTATTCATCTCAAAGTATTTCATATTGCATTATTGAAGTGAACACAGTAGGTGATATGCTCCAAACAATTTCTAATATATTTTTGGCTCCTGTTCCTACTTACCCCATAAACTATTACATTTGTCTCTCCTTAACCTCTAAAATATCTTCAGTGCCTATGTGCCCCGCTTAGACTATTGAATCAGTCACATGCTTGCTCCATGAACTATTTTGGTCACATCTTACCCTCTGAACTATCACTTTCTTCTCAAAATTGAAATAGTTTGAGCAGTAAGCATGGACAAATTTACTAATTTGGTTCATGGGGTATTAATGGACAAATTCAATAGTTCAAGAGGCAAGTAGGAACTGAAATCCATATACTTTAATCCACATGTTTGAGCAATATTATTAGATATGCTCTCGGAAACCTACATATCTCAATGTGAATCACTTTATGTTTATATGAATCAAGATTACTGAACTTGGTTTATAAGCTTGTTAACTCTCATACGTATATAACATTTATGAGATCCTTAAGCTCTTTCAATTTGTTGCAGGTAAAGTTTGCCATAACATACCCACGTCGATATCTTTTATCAAGGATGGAAGCTAGAAGTATAGCTAGGCAATCATGGCCTAACAGTGGTCTCAAAGGGAAGTGCCTAGAACTTGCTTGTATAGACTTGGAAATACTCCAAAAAGCTTATCGACAAGAGATGAAGGAATTGGAGAGGTAAGATATGATGTATATTACATACAAATATAGTTGTTTGTTACACCTGTTTTATGCAAGAAACTTTTCCTCTATATCGGGAGAGATTTGCTCGACTAGAGAACAACCGCTGTTTGCAAATAATGTAGCATTGCTTGATACATGTACTTTTGCTAACTTCGAGGTTGTTTTGTCAATTCAAACTAAAATTACAATGTAAATATCAGTTGCATGCAAATGTGATTGTTGTAACTATCATTACATGCGACTATAGTTGCAGTCGTGAAGTCTAAATTCAAGAATTTATAATTTGCAACTGCAGTTATAGTTGCAGGTGGTCTATTTTTTATATTTGGATATTCATGTTTTGTTGGACTTCTCCCGGGAGTTGGTTGCCTTTAGGGTAGCAATTTAAACCGCTTTATGATCAAAAGGTTATTATAATTTTGGCTTTGCTCAAATCTGATTGTAACTAGATATCTTATGCAATTGCACTTATGTACAATCGCATTTAGTAGTCATAGTGAAACAAATAGTTGCAACTAATTACTAAAAATGTTTTAGTTACACAATTGCAGTTAGTAATATCCACAGTTATAGTGAACCGAACAAACCCTTAATAGCGAAATGAAAAAGAGCAAATATTTAAGTAAATTTCGTGACACCATATAGTTTCTCACCATTAAAATAACTTAGTCCATTGTCGAATGTAGGTGGCTTGACAAACAAGGATTTGAAGAATTATCATTTCCAAGACTGGGCTTATTCAAGTGTTTTATTGGCCAAGCCATCACCTTGTTTGAGCCCCAGTTTTCAGTTTATCGTTCTGCGTTTGCCAAACTAGCCATGCTTGGTGTGATACATGACGATTTGTTCGACCTTCCAACATTTGATTATCATGGGATATTTTGCTTTGAAGAAGCGTTACGGAGGTATGTTTTCTCAAAATTAAATATAGTTTTTTTATTAAAATGTATAACTATATATCAATTCTTAATTAATAACTATTTTTTTAGAAAAGTGGAAGAAAAAATGTTGAACATAACCATGAATTATGCTATGTACGATGTTTTAGGTGGGATGTATCTCCGGTAGAGAATCTGCCTCAGCATAAATTAGTCTACAAAAGCTTCCAACAAAATCTCACTGAGATATCAGCAACAGCAAGTGAAGTGCAAGGCCGAGATGTTTGGCCTTATATAAAAGAAGTGGTACGATTTTAGAATAAAATTTTGGCTAAATATCATAAACCCCCCTATATAACCCCATAACTCTCAAAGCATCAGAAAACACCCTTATAAGTTAGGGGTTATCACAAAACCCTCTTTAATTTTTATGTTTTAGCAAAAAACCTCCCTAAAAATATTAGCGGCAATTTTCACATGGGTGGTTAAAATTCAAGGGATATTTTTTTCAATGAAATCGCGGCTAATGCTCTGGGGGGCTTTTTGATAACCCCTAGCTTTTTTTATTTTATTATTTGGGATGGTGATGGTGGTGGTGGTACGTTCTGACGACAGTCCAAAGCTAGAGGTCCAGGGTTTCTCTGATGTTTAGCGTAAAACTTGTACATATATCAAACTTTGGAGGCTAAATATTTAACTATTAGTAAGCGTACAACGGATTCTAGTTTTCTAGACTATCGAAAAAATAGTAGTAGAGAGATGAGCAATAACAGTTGTCTCTTTGGTTAACAAACCCTTTTTACAATTTCAATAACAGAACGAAATATTCTCTGTCACATGTTTGAATTCTGGAAGCAGCCTCTTGTGAAAAATATATATACAAGATAAGGCCGGGTAAAAGTTAACTCTGCAATATCTTTAAAACCATGGATTATAGGTAGCAGCAACATTATAGAACGCACTTAGTGCTATTAATGTTGTACAACTTTCATATACATATCTGACATAGTTCTTCTCTTCTGATGCATAATACAAGTGGCAAGACCTAGTATCTTGTGCAGTCAAGGAAGCCGAATGGAAACTCTCTGGCTACCTTCCATCTATCGACGAATACCTCCCCATCGGAGCAAGCACAATCAACGCAGTCGCCATCCTCTCAACCACTTTCTTCCTCCTCGGAGAACCAATCTCCCCCGAAGCCCACAAACTCACAGGCAAGGATTCACGTTTGCTATTTTTAGCAGGCGCAATCTCAAGGCTCGCCAACGATCTGGTAACTATCGATAAAGAGAAGAAGGAAGGTAAGTTGTTCAATGCAGTTGCATGTTACATGAAGGACAATCCACACTGCAACAAGGAGCAGGCTTTCGCGGCAGTGAAGGAGATGATGAAGGGCTTCTTTAGAGAGATGGAGTTGGAGATGTTTGCGTGTCGGAGGATTGTGCCCGATTCTTGTATCCGGGCCGTATTGGGATTTGTGCAGGCGGTGTGCATTTCGTATAGGAAGGTTGATGGATATACTGGGACGGGCGATACTGAGTATCAGGAACTTGTGAAGGATTATATGGGATATTGAATGGAAAATTTGAGAAAGGGTTTGTATAAAGGATTAATTGCATATTGAACCCCTTACTATCATGGACTTATGGATAGACCCCTATAGTTCTGTTGCTGCGGATAAGTTTTATGGGGTTGATTATGATGAACCTAATTAGAGATATGGAAGTATCTGTGTTTTTCAAGAGGTACATAAAATAAAAGTGTCGACATAATTTAAGGCAAATTAGCACTTAAAAAACTTATAGGCTTCCCTATTTTGCATGTATATACCATCACTTGTTTTCTGCAGCACATATATATCCTAAAGTTTTTAAAATTTGCACTTAAATACATTCTATTATACAAGCATGAAAATATTTCTCCGAAAATTCACATGTGACCTCACATGCTAATTTTATAACTTTTAATACTTATTTTCATTAAATTTATTGTTAAACTTACCTTAACTCCATTTTAATCTATGCCAATTCTATTTCAAAATAGAATTTGGATATGTTTGATAGCATTTTAATAAAAAAATCACGGGTTAAAAGTTATACGAGTAGCATGTGAGCAACACATGTGAACTTTTTAGGGAAATATTCTCACATTTACGTTACAGAATTTGTTAAAGTGGAAATGTTAAAATGTTTAGGGTATACAAGCGCCATGAAAACAAGTGAGGGTAAATAAGTGCAAAGTAGGGGAAACTATAAGATTTTTAAGTGATAATTAGCCATAATTTAGACATAAATAATAATGTATCATGTCTTGAATACTACCTCTTTCTAGAAAGGATTGCATGTTTTTCAGTATATTATGGAGCCAAAGATGTTCCTTTTCCACTATTTATTCTTCTTTTGATGAGTTTTTAATGTTGGGTAAAAATTCCAGCAGGAGAATCATGGCAATAATAGGGCTACCGATCAACCAATAACGAAAGAGGAGAAAGGGTTATCAGATAAACACATCTTCTCAAATCTAAAATGGCCAAACGACTAATCCTCTCTATCAAGGATTATGGGAACATGGTCAGATCAAATAGGAGCGGAGAGAATTTTGTAAGACTGAAGAAAATTTAGAATTTTCAGTTAAAGAAAACAAGGAATCTATCTAGACAAATAAGAGCAAGAGTGGTTCTCAAATTTGATCAAGTAACGGCCAGTCTAATAGTGTAGAAGCTTATAATAAGTCATTTATATAAGTAGCTTAGAGAAGCAACTTATATAGGCAGCTGAAAATAATCGTTTGGTAATTAATATCAAAAATTGCATCTTTCAAAAGTTAACAAGGTTTTTGGCTAGACTATGCTTAAAGATCATTGTAAAAATATAAATGTCATAGATGGTATATAAGCCAAATAAAGTAGAAGCTGTTTTCAAAAGCATCACGATGTTTCTTCACTTAAAAGCAAAATCAATTTTGACAAGCATGCAACAAAAACTTTTACAAAACATCATTATTGATTGCTTCTTAAAAAAAGATAAGTAGAAGCATCACAAAAAAACAACACAATACTGGCCCTTAATCTCTTGTAAAGGCAGGTCTAAGCAATTTACAAAATCAAATAGGGATTAAAAATAGTTTATATCCCTGGTAGATCTAGTCTTACTGCTTCTGCTTCTCTCACTAGAGCTCAATATGATGTTTAACGCAGTGCAGAATTAATAAACCTCAAAATCCACCAATGGTTGTTCTCTGAATCCACAAAGAACAATATTCAAATCCATGAAGAACTTCAAATCTATGAAGAAAATATAATAAAGAGGAAATTTTATTGATGAAAAGTTATGCCTTTAGGGCTTACAATTCTCTGCTTAAATACAAAACAAACAAAAAACTTCCACTAGGACCTGAACTTTACCAAAAATAGAAACAACAAAACTCTCTTTAAAAGGCTTCCTATGATTGGAAAAATAAATCGGCCAAATTTAGAATCAAACCGGATTTGCTTCCAAATGAAAACAGACTCCTACTTAAAATAGTAAAAAAGCTAACAAAAACTTTGATATCTCTTAATCTAGAGGGAATTTCATGAACAGATAGTAGCAAACTGAACATCGGTAGGTTTGGTTGACTCCATGAAAAAAATACGTGATTTTCATATATAATTCGTCCAATTCTGACGTACTGTTTGAGAGATATAACACGTTCTTCATTGCAAGTTAATTTCTTCTGCCGGGTCCACGTTTGAGCTTCTAACAGTCCAGTTTCTCTATGAATATATCCACAGTGTATTTTACATCAACGTTGAAATCCAGCCCAAAAGCAGAGGATCATTAAAAATAGCACTTTCTGAAAAGGGGTAAACATGGCTTAAATCCTTTATAATTTCCAGCTAAATGGAAAGACCTGGGCTTAGTTCACTATGGGCTTTGAGGAGGGAAAGACATCCCTTTTAACTTTCATAGCTTTTAGAGAGGGGTGAATCCTTTTGTTGTTTGTCTTCTCTCTTTCTAATTTCTTGATTCTTCTCTTCCTACTTTTTTGTTCCTTCCCTCCCTCCTTCGAAACCATGCCATGAAGGTGATTATTTTGTAAAATGATTAATATAGCCCGTCAAGTTTAAATCACAAAATGCAGGCCTATCATATAAAAAATAAACATGCCAACAATTAAAATAGCTTATCAGTAGTTAGAAGCACTGAGCAAAGGATTTCATTCGAAAGCCAATGAGCTGGTCAACATTAATAATCATATCTTTTGCTATCAGAATAGCATTATATTATAATTAAGAATAAAGTCATAATAGGAAACTTAATAAACTAAGTTGAGGAACACACGTATGAGTTTCTCCTAAGTATGTTGCTTGGCCTTAGTACTCTTCTAGATGCCTATATATAAAAGGAAAAAAAGGAAGGAAAAAAAGTCCGTTTTCAGAAATGTCAATGAGCCAATTATAATTATTTTTTCTGTAAAAATATAGCCCATATTCTAACAAACGTGATTATTAAAGCAAATTACTTACAAACATGTCCCTCAATAATTCAAACAGACTTCATGAAGAAAAGTTTATGAAAAATTTGTAAATTATAATTTATTATAAAATACGCAAAGATTTAAGACATGACACGAATATTGTTGGAGATGGAAAGTTAACTTAATAGTAAAATTAATGAAATCAGTCAAGTTTGAGAAGAGTTTAATCATCTTAATTCAATTTACTTCGCGAAATTTTTTGAGCAAGAAAGTTCATGAGCTTCCTATTAGAGTTTACATCAATTAGTCAATTAATTAATCCATGAGATTTTTTTGCTTCCCATGAGAAAAAGGAATATGCAGACTAGAGATGAAATTCACAATTTGTTCAAGAATTTCTAGCATCAATAATACCACCTATTTTCTGTTGGGATCTAAGACGCAAGTATAGAGGGGGTGAAAAGGGTTGCACAAAAAAAATTTTGACAAATTAAACAAAGTAGCGGAAAAGATGAAATATTAAGCAACAACCACAAATAAGCAACAAACACAGAGCACAAGAGAATTTGATAGTGGTTCGGAATAAATCCAAGAGAATCTTATAGTGGTTTGGAATAAATCCTACATCCACTCTTCCTTCTCTAAAAGGGACCTTCACACTATGATAACTCTTCTCCTAGATTACAAACCCTAATCTAGTAGGCTTTACAAAACCGCCCCCTATATCAACCCTAATCTAGTCGTCTACACCCAAACAACCCTATCAGTAGTGTGTTCCATAGCTCCTA
>JBAKGM010000081.1:15832789-15842894 GCA_037177215.1 Asparagus racemosus | reverse complement strand
TCACCGCGCCTAAGCTCAAGACGCGGAGCTCGTTACCGCACTACAAGCTCAAAACGCGGGGATCACCACCGCGTCACTAAGTTCAAAATGCAGGGCACACCACCGCATCTGCAAGTTCAAAACGCAGGGCTCACAACTGCGTTTCCAAAATCAAAATGCGTGGCTCAACACCGCGTTTCCATGGTCAAAACGTGTGGCTCACCACCGCGTTTCTAAGCTCAAAACGCATGGCTCACCGCCGCGTTCAAAGTTCAAAATGAGGGGCTCATCCTCGCGTCTGAGGCTATGAACGCGAAGGACACCCTCGTGCTCAAATCTAAAATGCGAGGGTCACAACCCCGCATTCCAATTTTGCGCTGAAGAAGCGAGGGTCGCTCCAGAACGCGAAATTCGTGTTTGACTCGTTCAAACACGATCTAAACAGTTCCAAAACTATTTTGCACGATCTGAGAGCAACTAACCCTCATTTAGGAGAGATTTAACCTTGATCCCCTATAAATAGTGGAAAAATCAGCTGAAGAAGGGGTTGGTTTTCGAAGAGCTTCGATTGGGCTTCGACGAGACTACGTCCGAGGGGGCTCTTGGCTTTTTTCTTTTGGATCTTTAGCTCCCATTTGAAAAGGGCCACGAAGAGGACTTCCACGGGGGCAAGAAGTCTTCTTTAGAGGGATCAAACTCCTTCTTGAGTTTGCAAAACTCGTTAGAGTTCAAAACTTGCTCAGCGAGTTCTTTCCAACGTTGTTCCACGGTCCAAGACGGTCAGATCGTCAACGGGATACAAGACTCAAGCTCCCACCACTGCCGCAAAGAACCCGGCCTTAAACAAAAGGGATGATCTCCGTCGATCCTTCCTTTTTTTGTAAATCGGGATACCCGATAAGAGAGAGTTTTAGAGGAGAGAGATTGTAAGTCTTTCTTTATTAAAAGAATTAATGCAACTCATTTTTACTCTATTATCTCTTCAATTTTCCGACAAACATGACCTCTAGCCCATTGATGGGTTCTTGACACTCATTGATGATTCGATGGCTGAAATCAGCGTTCATGCTGATTTCACATCGTTCGCCTTGTACACTTCATATACTTATTTTTATCTGTACTATATCATCTCAAACAATTATAAGTGCCAAATGAGAGTTTTTTATTATTCGAACAAGAGTTGTTGCATGGAATACGTCCTAACAAAAACATCACGCAATGCTTTTCCTCTTCTAACACACCCAAACACACAGAAGTAGAACAGAAACACACGCACATAACAAACAAACGACAAACAATTCACCTATAAAAAAAACTTCACACGTGTAACATATTCAATTTGATGTAGTAATTAACAATAGGGTTAGGCACCCACTGGTATGATGAATATAGTAATATTCAACCAATTAAGGAAGGGCCCTAGACAGTTAAGTCACCTCGAACAGGAGCCGACTTTAAAATTGTAAACGGATACCCATAAGAATTTTATGAACTGCATTAAAGGAAAACATGGCATGGTAATGATTAATTGAGATTTTACGCTTAATTATGCAAGAAAATGCAGAAAACATGATCATAAAAAACAGAAATACGAACAATGCGTATAAGTCTACCCGGCCCATAGTAAATTTCCGATTATATAGCATATAATGGATAACATAGCTTTCTCATTCATAATCATATTTCAGAAGTAGTATTCTTTGCTCTTCCACAATGCTAATCATATCTAACAATGCCTCACGGGATAACATCGATGAAGTCACACCTGCATCGAGATATCCCTCACGGAATCGCCAACCACCAGTCAAATACTGCGACTCTAATTTTACCTCAATTGCCTTTCACACAATAGATATGATAACATCAGATTATGTGGAACCTAATTCGTATCATGACGCAGTTAAGTATCCTGAGTGGCAACAGGCAATGAAAGATGAACTTATAGCTCTCCAACAAACCCACACATGGGATCTCACATCTCTTTCTCCAGGAAAGAACCCATTAGCTGCAAGTGGACATACAAGGAAATTTCATTTTATATATTGTTGGGGTTTAATATGAAGCAAAGCAATTTCATTTGTTTTGGATCTATTTGCTTATATGGCTATGAATAGTAAATAAGATATTAAACAATATAACTCATGACCAAGTGGTGTCACGTCCTCGTGAGTAGATCCGCCCTTTCGTACGTGCTTGGAGAGGCACAACATGCAATAACATTCTTGAATAAAACAATACAACACGTCATCTTTAAATCACAAGGAGAATAAATATGCTTCTACTTGTCCAAAACGAAAAACTTTCTTCTAGTCGCATTGAAATATAAAAGAAATCAGTCATTAGTTTCTAGAGGTTTCAATATTCTTCCAGAAGGCAAAAGCTTTTTCAGATTGATTCCGATGAAAAGAGAGAAACCAAAAGAAACCTTCCGACAGCAATAATGTTGGTCGGTTTCAGGTCTACATCCATAATCAAAGGCAATGAGCAAATCATTATTATCAAATGAAAAGGACAGAAGATATTTCACTCAATCAAGTGATTCCACCCATAAATAAAAAATATGACCAGTTTTTTTGTTTAGTCCACAAATAAAATCTCAAAGGTTACTCACCACTAATTTGTGCGTGTCACTAAAAGCTGGCCCCAATAATAAAACCTCCAGGTCCATATACCGATTTTATTTAGGTTTGTATGGCTCTTTTTGAGTCGCCATTAATCAACATGCATGATTGTTCGCTGTCATGTTTAGGCGAAGGAAGAATATTATAACTTCAAACCACATGATGTTTTTTTAATCCTCGACGTGTTAGCACGAATGAATAGGGCATTTTGTGTGTGTATAGGAAAAAATGAATATGAGATAACAGTTCATATCCAGTATAATTTCTTTTGAATCTGTTAAAACAATATGCTTATACTTTTTAGTAACCACATTTTGAGTATGAATTCCATTAATGAGTACCCATGAAGCGATCCATAATGCAGGGCTATTCCATAGCTCATATAATCTGCCCCTAAAAGGTAGTTACTAATCTTTGTACTAAGAACTTCGAAACTTCTTCTTGCCTGGCAAAATTTATGAAGGGAACACCTAAAAAAAAAGTGACATGTATTTTTATGCAATCTATGATGTAGTGGAAGCGTAATCAAAGAGATAACTACTCGTTCTCGTACGAGCAAAATGGTACAAACCCTAGAAACGCTAGGTATAGAAAACTTCTGAAATTAATAATAGCCAATCTAAAATGCTACATGAATTTCTTCCCCTTATATAGGGCACAAAACAATGAAAAAGTACCAAACTATCCTTTTCCCAAAGCCAAGAGAAATCCTTACATAAATTGTTTTTATAAAAACTAGAAAACTAAAAGTAACAGAGAATTCGGCGCGTAGTTGAGACTGAAGACGAATATCTTCGAACAAGAATATTATCTGGAACCGTGAATTAGTTTTATGTATAGACCACTTCCTGTGCTTTCCAAAAACATATGATAATAAAGATTCTATGGAGCAAGTCAGAATATATGATCCTCCAAATTTTCATCTTAAAATCTGTCTGAAAATACTCTTTCGCTTCAATCGTCCCTCTTTATGATCAGATTTCTTCCAAAACATATCAATTATTACCCACGCATCATTCTCCCCTCACTGAACAAAAGTCGTCCTCGAGTTTGGCTGAAGGTAAAACGGCATAATCAGGTGAAACTCAGTCAAATCAGCAATCTTCTTCATCTTAAACTTGTTGCAGGTTTTCTTAGGCAATGGTTCCTTGCGTAGATGATCCATCATTGTATCTCTCTCATCAAACAATTTTAAACGATAGATCTTATCGGCGTCCGAATCCGGCACAAAAAGAAAAGAACCAACCTTCGGCTTCACAATTTCTACACTTAGTTTACTTTGCAAAGGAGCAGTGCAGATGAAAGACCATCACTCAGAGGTGCAGAACACTTTGGCTTCTAAATAAAAATTTTGGCTCTTGGGGATTTCTCATATAAGGATTTAAGTCCGAGTCAAGTTCCTCTATTACATTCTTTGATTTTTTAGAGTATCGTAGTTCATCATCATTTGATAGAATAATTGCATCCATGAACTTCATAAAAACCAAGTCAACAACACTTAGTTTTAAGTCCATTTCACAATGTCTCGAGCTTGATACTTTTCTCCAAGATGGCTTACTATGTTGTATTTCAACCCCTAACATTTCGTTGATTTTAAAAGCATCAATGCAATCTTGGTGCTCAATGACAATCTCTGAACAGCCAATTGAAGAGAACTGATTCATTACCAATTGTCTTCTTTCTGTTTTTGTTGAAATTTACTCGTCTATTTGTGTAGTTATAGTTGTCTTGCTAGCTTGTTTGAATGAACCATGGTTGATCATAATATCAAACAAATTATATTCTATAGGAACTCTACCAGAAGAAGCAAAATTCAATGCTATGTTTGACTGATTTACCTCTTTTCCCAATTGAATTGACTTGCGACAATTTTAAAATTGAGAAAATATGATTAGGTTGTAATCTGTAGGTAAAAATCTGCATCACAACTCTCTCTCCATGGGATGCCATGTACTAATCGCCAATTTGTGTTGGAGAATTCGATTGATTTGAATTTGATCCCACCATACCGCATCACCACCCCGCGACTTACAAGCCACCAAAGGAACCTGCTTTCCATCTGAGATAGATTGAATCTCAAAAAAGCCTCTCGACATGGTTCAACCAACCTAAAAATTCTTTAATATCAAGGTTACCTAAAAATTACTGAATATCCTTAACTCTTGCATGATACTCCTTCATATCTAAATTCTCACCATATTGATTTCTTCAACACGTCGATCATGGACTTCGTTCCGGATCCCTTTGTTCATGGTAGTAGTCAAGCTCCTCATCACCGTGATGATTTTTTCATCATGTCGATCTAAGGCATCAACTCGCCGCGCAAGATCAGGGTGAGGGAGATTAACTTCGTGATCGTTGGTGGCCATAGCAGGAAATAGCCTATGTCTGAATACCAACTGATGTAGCGGAAGCTTAATTAAAGAGATAACTGCACGTTCTCGTACAATAAAAACGGCACAAACTGTGGGAATAGAAACTTCTAAAATTAATAATAACCAATCTAACATGAATTTGTTCCCCTTACATAGGGTAAAAAATAATAAAAATGTATCAAACCATCTTTTTCCTAAAGCTAAGAGAAATCATTACATAAAAAACTTTCTATAAAAACTACAAAACTAAAAATAACCCAGAATTCCACACGCAGTTGAGTCTGAAGACGAATATCTTTGAACAAGAATATAATCTGGAACCACGAATTAGGTTTATGTATAGACCACTTCCTGAGCTTTCCAAAAATATATAATAATAAAGATTTAATGGAGCAAGTCAAAAGATATGATCCTCCAAATTTGCATCTTAGAATCTGTCCGAAAATACTTTTTTTCTTCAATCGTCCCGCTTTCACATGATCGGATTTCTTTCAAAAAAAATCCATTATTGCCTCCACATCGATCTAACACTCAATTTATATTGATTATGACTCCTAGGGGTTATCATTAAGGATATTAATACGCTGCCGACTTATATGAGGACACATGCCTAATTAATTTTATGGACCATTGCACATGCAAAATGAACTTGCCAGGCTTTCAGGCTTATGCGCTGTACTAAATGAAGAAGGTAATGAAGATGCGATGCCTAAGCCTAATGATGTGATATATATGCGAAACAATGTCTTAATCTTACAAATTAAAGAATAAGAACGAGCACTATAAATTGTAGGCCTCGCTGATATATACTATAATTAAAGAAGGCTCAAGTTCAAGATCGGGACTGTGACCTTGGTTTTAACATAGAAAACGGAATGAAATTGGAAAAAAAAACTTTCCATTATAAGAAAATAGAGGCAAACTAGTTAGTGCATATATATAGTATTGTTTTTTTGGCTTTTGTAATTGCACTTATTGTTCAAAAGTAAGTGCGCAATACTGATGGAAATTTAATTGTAAAAAGTTGTAAAGAAGGTGTTAGAACCAGTGCACAATAAAGCGGAAATAATTACAAAAAACAAGTACGAGAATAAATGACAAGCAATCGCAAACACAGAGATTTACATGGTTCATCTAATTTGAGTTATGTCCACGGCAGAGGCATCAGAGAAATTACACTATCGAAAGAGAAAAGAGTACAAAAACAAGGCAAAATTCTAAACCCTGAAACTCTCCTTTTCAATCTTCACTATAAAACCGTTAAATCTAAATTCTCTTGAATTTAATATATAAAAAACAACAATAGATCAGGAAAGAGGTATCCAAAACTGGAGTTGGAGATCATAAGAAACATGAACGGCTAAGATTAAATCTAAAATTCTACTAAAACGCATCTAAACCATCGATGGTTAATAGCGATCATTGATGGTTGATATAGATCATGGATAGCTCCCTATTGTGCACCAATTATCCAAATTCTGATTTTTGTTATTCTCTGATTGTTCATTGTAACCCATCGATGACGGAAGTGATCATTAATGGTTTCACTTTGATCATCGATGATCCATTGGCTGAATTGCACAATCAGAGGGTTTTGAGGCATAATTTCAACAAATCTCCACCTTGACTCAACAAGCCGAATGAGTTCTCAACTTTCTCAATAGTGTACTACCAATGCCTCTACAAATGCGCCTTACAACACCTCAATGTTCTTTAACATGAAGCAAGTCCAAGCAAATATTGAACTTAGCTACAGGATTATTCTTGGTGGCAATCTTCTTCAAGACTACTTTACCTTCCTCATCAATCTCTCCAATGAAGTGATATCATAGCACAATATGCTTCAATTTTGAATTGAAGACATGATGCTTAGCAAAGTAAATTGCACTTTGACTATCACAATGAACAAGAGTAATTTCCTACTCAACACCCAATTCATCAAGAAAACCTCTCAACCATATTGCTTCCTTCACGCCTTCAGTAGCTGCCATGAACTCTGCCTTTATAGTAGGCAGTGCAATAGTAAATTGTAACATTGACCTCCATCAAATAGAACATCTCGAAAGAATAAAAACATAACCTGCAGTTGATCTGCGCTTATCCAAATCACCCACAAAATCTGGATCAACATATCCAGTAGCAATACAATCCGCACCACTATCTCCACCAAATACCAAGCCAACACCTAAAGTTTCCTTCAAGTATTTAGGAATCTATTTTATAGCTTGCCAGTACTCTTTTTCGGGATTTGTCATATACTTACTAACAACACCCACTACTTATGAAAGATCTGGTCGAGTACAAACCATCGTGTTCATGGTGCTACCAACTACACTCACATAAGGTACCTGAGACATGTAGTCATGATCCGCATCCATGCTAGGTGATAATAATGCTAATAACCTGAAGTGAGTTGTGAGAGGAGCATTAACCAGTTTTGAATTATGCATATTGAAACGAGTGAGGACTTTCTCAATGTAGCTTTTTTGTGACAACCACAACTTCTTTTCTTTCCTATCTCTAACAATTTCCACGCCTATTTTCTTTACAGCTCCCAAGTCCTTCATCTCAAATTTTTTACCAAGTAGAATCTTTAACCTATTCACCTCAGATTTATCCTTAGCTAAGATCAACATATCATTGACATACAATAGCAGATAAGTAAAGGAATCATCATTCAATCTTTTGAAATAAACACAGACGTCATATTTGCTCCTACTAAACACACGATTGATCATGAAAGAATCAAATTTCCTATAAAATTGATGAGGAGATTGCTTCAAACAGTATAGAGATTTCTTCGGCAAGCAAACATGATCTTCTTTTCCTTCAATTACAAAACCCTCAGGTTGTTGCATAAAATTTGCTCTTCAAGTCCACAATACATGAAAGCTGTTTTGACATCTAATTGCTCTAACTCCAAATCATGTACTGCAACTAGTGATAATAGAATACAAATGGAGGTGTGCTTAAAAACAGCCAAGAAAATATCATTGTAATCAATACCTTCAACTTGATTGTAACCTTTAGCAACTAGTTGAGCCTTATGTCTTGCATCTAAAGCACCTGTAATGCCTTACTTTTTCTTGAATATCCACTTACAGCCGACGATTCTTTATCCTTTCGAAGAAACTACTAGATTGCAAGTCTGCTTTTTATGAAGTGATTCAATCTCCTAAATCATAGCAAACAATCAATTTGCAGAATCATGTGATGAAGCGGCTTCTGAAAAACTGCTTGGTTCTCTTGCATCACTTATCTTGAGCTGCTGATAATGTATATGCAATGACTGAATCTACATATCTCTTAGGAGGCTTTTTCACTCTCTTTCCTCTGCCTTTCGTAATACTATAAGTATCATCTTCTCCTGTAATTTCTATTTCCTCATCACTTTTAGGCAAACCAATTACTAGTTGAGTAGAACTATGAGAATCGGCCTCTAACTCCACATTCTCTCTGTTACTCTTATGTGTAGTACCAGCATCAAAAGGAACAACAACAATATCTCTTTTTAGAAGCAACATAGCTGACTTATGGAATATTATATTTTTCCCATCATAAATTTAGTATATTTAGAATCAGGAAACCACAACTTATATCCTTTCATCCCAGAGGCATAACCAATAAAAATACATTTTTTAGATCTAGGTTCTAATTTACCCTGGCCTGCTTGTGCATATACAGGACAACCAAATACTCTTAATTTAGAATAATTAGCAGGATGGCCAGACCAAACCTCTTCTTGTGTCTTGCAATCAATGGATATGGATGGAGAGAAATTCACCAAATAACACGCTGTAGACAATGCTTTAGCCCATAATGTTTTTAGCAAACTGGCATTCAACAACATGTAATGAGCTCTCTTAAGAAGAATCCTATTCATGCATTCTGTAATGCCGCTTTGTTGTGGTGTGTGTCACACGGTTTGATATCTAACTATGCCCTCATCCTTGCACAATTTATCAAACTCCGTAGAGCAAAATTCTAATCCATTATAGGTTCTAAGCCTTTAATTTTTCTATCAGTCTGCTTCTCAATTGATGTCTTTCACTGCTTAAAAATACTTGAATACTTCATCCTTACGTTTTAGCATGTACACCTAAACTTTTCTTGAGTAGTCGTTGATGAATGTCAACATGTACCTAGCACCGCCCTTTGAAGGAATAAGCGAGGGACCGCACAAATAGAACGGATGAAATCCAAAGTGTCTTTGGTTTTATGCACAGGTGTATTGAAACTGACACGCTTTTACCTGTCAAGAATACAGTGCTCACAAAAATCTATCTTTCCTCTAATCCGACAAGAAAGAAGCCCCATCTTGCTGAGTATAGTCATGCCCCTCTCGCTCATATGACCCAATCTCATATGCCACAACTTGGTGGCAACGGTCTCTGACAACGTCGATGTAGTAACTACAGCAACACCTATAATGATCATACCTTGCAAGATGTAGAGATTTTCTAACCTTTTTTGCTTTCGTGATAACTAGAGAACCTATAGAAACTGTCTATTCGCGGGGAAAGTTGATTTGTTTTTCATTGATACGAATTCGTTACAGCTTGTTTCGCTTACAACGAGATTCAAATAAAAAATCACCTTTTTATAAAGCTTACAACAAAAATTGAAAAAGATCACAACTTTATCGCCCTGGTTGAACAAACGCGAGATCCGTTTATCGGATCCTCGCTTGCGTGGGTATCTTTGCCTGTGTCGGGGACTTTTTATGTCTGTGGACCACCGTGTAATCTGATCTAGATACTAGATCTATGGATCTGAGGTATTTATTTTACGAAATAAATAAAATACTGACGGGAATCAACTCGCGAAGGAGATGATCACCGGAGTGGGTGAAATAGACGAAGCAAAGTCACGCGCTAGAACCTGAGATTAAGACGAAGCTTAATCTAGAGGGTAGAACCGTAAATCTGACCTAGATCGATGTAGATCTGGTCTTGATTCTCTTCCTCGTTGCATACATCTGACGTGTTCGTGGCATGCACGGGATCTGGATTTGGCTTTTTTCCTTCGCAGATGCTCAAATCTGTGCAAATGCTCTTAGAAACCTCGCCTAGGACTCCAGATTTCCCACCTAAGAAATGAAGACCCCCCTCTCTATTTATAGGAGAGAGG
>JBAKGM010000081.1:15787727-15803198 GCA_037177215.1 Asparagus racemosus | reverse complement strand
CATTTCATCAAACACATAGCAGGCATAAAAAGCAAACAAAGCTAATCAACTATCAAGTAAGCCAACAAACAAAAATCCCAAATGGGCATTTCGTCAAACACATAACGAGCATGAAACTAAATCAGGCTATAAAGCCATTAGTTTGTTACCAGAATGATCTTGTTCTAGAAAACTGAAGTGACCTGCTCCCCCTCTTGAGCAGGACCTGGTACTAAGATGGGTCCCACTTGTCAGGCTCCGAGTCGAGAGAGGGGAAGCCCATGGGTGAAGAGTCCGCGATAGGAGAGACGTTTTAAGAGGGCATAAAGTGGATCTTGAAGGAGGAGGGTCTTGAGAGAGGGAGGGAGACCGGGTGCTTAGAGATGGAGGGGAGGAGGAGAGAGAAATGAAGTAATGAGAAGATGGAGAAGATGAAAAAGAGTAAGTTAACAGAGAGGATGAGGAGGAAGAAGACAAGGGGTAATTTAGAGTTTATAATTTATTTTTGTATATACTGTATACATATTGGATATATTAGTGCTTTTTGGGTTTAGAGGCAAATAGACATAGTCCTATGGGTTTGTAAGTATAGATAAAACTAGCTGGGTTTATAAATAAAGCAATGTAAAGCATTGGGCCCAAAGACAAAAACCCCTAATTTTTATCATGTGTGTATCGTATGGAAAGTTTAACGAGAATATTTCAACATTTAACTAAAAGAAGGTAGTAAAGTGTTATTTTAAGAAACAATAGGGATTTAACTGTCAAGAAAAAAATAGATAGGGTATATAAGTGCAAAGACATGTAAACTATAGTGTATTTATGTGGTGCCCCAAGTGAATTTAGTCCCACATCGATGGCTATGTGTGAGATTAGATGGTTTATATAGATAAAGCCAAAGACTCAAGTGCAATATCGGCTAGTCAATTTTAGTAGGGATTTTAGTCAAATAACGCGCTACACTTAGTGGGTTCCACATCTTACATCGTGCCTAGGGCTCATGGGACCGAGGTATGACGAATGGTATTAGAGCAGTTTGCCAACCGAAAGTGTGACGCTAAGTGCTTTGTGGGGCCAAATACTACATCGCGTGAGTGCGATAGTAACCACCTCTAGAGCCCATAAGAGCCATCTCTAGAGTCAACATCGTATGGCGATGATACTAGGATGTGCCAATTATCATGTCGTGACGAGAACGTCGCATATGTAAAGTGGGGTGATTGTGATGCCCCAAGTGACCTTAGTCCCATATTAGTGGGTGTGTGTGAGATTAAATGGTTTATATAGATAAAGCCAAAGACTGAAGTTTAGCATCAGGTAGTCGATATTGGCAGTGGTTTGAGCCAACCAACATGCTATACTCAATGGGTCCTACGTCTTATATCGCTCCAACGAGCTTGAGGGCATGGAGCATGAAATTTAAATGTCTAGAGAAAAGAGATGGGCATAAGTGCAAAGTCATGTAACCTATAGGGTATTTAAATGTCAAGAAAAAAAAGATAAGGTGTAAGTGCAAAGTCATGTAAACTATAAGATATTTAAGAACTAATTAACCTTATCGTCACACCTCGTGTCCTAACATTCCGTTACGGGTACGTGACTCGGCCGGTATGAATACATGAGTTATGAAAGGGACTCGTGCATTCACCAAAGCCTAAAATGGGTCAAACCAACTTAAACTGGTCAAAGTCAACTATGATGGGCCACCTTTACATAGTCAACTATTATAGTCTAATCATACATGAGTCAATAGGTCAATATAATTGATGGGCCAACTAAAGGTAGGTAAGGGCAAAAAGATCAATCTGACATAACTCAAAACTAGTTGGTGTAGCTGCCAACAAAACTATAAATCTCACCATAGCATATACATGAGAATTCTGATCCTGATTTGCGTCTGAAGATATCTATCATAGCCACCTAGATCAAGAAAGACAAGCAAGCAAAAGGAATCTAGGGGTTGTGAGCAAGCGACCCACAACAAACACTCAAAAATACTAATAGAAGGGGAAATTATAAAGTACCGAAAGTTCCAAGTACAAAAAGTGAACCACGAATCTATGTGAATCCAGAAAGAACATGCCTCATGATCATATTTAAATATAATAAACATCCATAAGCGTTAATATATAGAAGATAAAACAAAGACCATAAATAAACCCTATGGACTTCATGCTTCTATGCACGTCTAAACATCACACTTGTGTGAAGGTTCGCCCTTGAGAAACAACCAAGGTCCGCTGAGTCATGAATATCGCCCAACAGCTAACTCCTCGCCCTATTATTAAACACATCACATTTCCTAATCAAGTTGTTTTGAAAGATTTTGGTAGTCGGTGTGTATTGTCTTTGGGTTCTTGTTCTTGGTTCTTGATATTGGTTTACGCAATGAGTTCACACACCTGAAGACCTCACACTTTGTACAAGTGTAGGTTTCCCTCTTATTATAAACCCATCAGATTACTTTTTATTAAATTATTGTACATGGAACTTATGCACTAGTCCCGAGTATCTCAATGTATAGAAAACATTCCTTCATTACATCCAATATTTGTATACAAAATGATATCACCCAATGCTCATTTGGAATGCCCTCTATATCTGGGAGCCAGAAGATAACGCGTTCCTGAATCATGAATACAACCGTATTATCCTTCTCATTGCTTGAGTGAGGAATTCCAAATCTGATCCAATTACCCGTGTAGCGATACTTCGGATATAGGATAATCAAATATCAAATGAAATAAGAATCTCAAGTGGCTAACAAATAACAAGTATACTAATACCTAATATCCCAATCGGGAATCCAATCAAATAAGGGGGGCTCAAAACCATACATGATAACAGAATAAAACCATTGTGTAGCATATTATGCCCAAAATGCACGTAAAAGGGAACCGTTCCTCATGTACAGTATACATGCCGAAACCACCTACATTGCTACTAAGAAAGTGTTTTAAAAATTGGCTAATTTTATTATCGCCGATATGTACGGCTTGAGCCATGGCCGATACAGCTTCTGTAAAAATTATCGCATATTATTTTTGACCGATTTGTCCCGATATATTGGTGTAAATCCGATAAATCGGTTGATTTCTCGTAGGTTAAAATCGCTCGATTTTCTACAATTTATATTCTAAGTGAACGGATTTGGGTTTGGTGGCAAAAAAGCCTCTTTTTTCATACACGACCCACATCCACTAAACAAAAATTGTGTTATCCTATCTATTTCACATCAGTTCATCATGTAACTCTAATTTTCTCCACCTCCACTGTTCTCACCAAATCGCTCGCAAATTTTTCACTCGAAGACCTCCGTCGAAGACCCTCTCTCGATATTTCATTAAATGTGCTTAGATTACATTTTAGGACATTATATTATATATGCTCACCATCTGATATAACATTCTGATTTTTAATACTTATCTTCGATATATCCCAGATAACCGGAATCCGATATGAAATTTGGCCATCTGTTATATTTCCGGTAACTGATATTTAAAACCTTGCTACTAAGCCATGCGAAGCTATGCTAGGATGTTCATACAGATCAACGAAACATCACAAACGTTCATATATTCCATGTCCAAAATCACATACATAACACGTCACCAATAACCATAGCAAGGTATCCAAGATCGCATATATATTCACATAACAACACATATCATGCTCTTGCAAAAACTAGGGAGAAAGATATTTTGATAAGACATGAAACTTGATCAAGACTTCATCCATATATAAAAGCTTCTGGTTATAACTCCTTTTATCATAACAAAGGTGATACAAGAAATCGATTTGAAAACTAACTGTTAACGAAAAACCATGAAAGTACTCTTTTCACAAGCTGCATAATACCAAGGCTGGGCACGGTCGAACTCGACCCGAGCTTGGTCAATGATAGCAACCCAGACCCAACAGCACCGAAGTCATCCGGACTCCGTCTGAACTCGGTCCGCACGTTGACCGGTTTTGACCGGACTCAATTGGAGCTCGGTCAGCCCCAAACAGAGTTCTTAACTCTGTTTCAGCGGTCAGAGGATTCGACCGGATTCCCTGGAACGGTCTCAGCCCCACTTATCCTATTTTCTCAAAACTAGTATCTTCATTTGTCCAAAAAAATATATTTTGCCAAACATACCAATTTCTAAATATCTCATAACACTAAAAACCGGTGAACTTCATCATTTTTAAGGATACAAGCATATCTTTTTAGTTGGATCTATAAAAGCTAGTAAAGCACCCCGAAAATCTCAGATCCAATATATTTCAATTGATTAAAACCTAACCAACCTCAAAATAATTGACTGAACATATTTCCAATAAAGCCGTACATGATTTTGAACATAAAAACAATGAAGAAATGCCCAAACATAAAAGGGACAGCTAGTTTGACTCAAAACCAGTTTAAAAAATTTAATATGTTTGCAAAAACAATAAGATGCGTATTTTTCAAAAACCCAAATGATTAATAAATGATTACATGATATAGAGCATGAAAAGAGCTTTCCATAAAATTTTGAGTTATCCAAATTGGATGTCGGAGCTAAAATATATGGCAGGTTGAAAAATAACAAAAAATCTGGAATTTGTGCAAACATGACCTAGTCTGAACCCAGTTCTGAGAATTCCAGACCCACGAAAATACGTTCTTTTGATGAAAATTGATCGTTCTATGACGCCTCTTGAAGATCCATCAAATACCCATTATGAAAAAGAATTTATACTACCATAAAAACATAAACTTGATCATATATCACAAACGCTAGCACTTAATTCCACTAGATCTAACATTAAACATGCGCATATAAATAAGATGACACATATATCACATTTAACATTCAAACAACACTATTCACGCAACTAATCATAAGAAGTTGGAATGAAAAATGGAGGGATCAAACAACAAGAATGATTGCCTTAGTTTTGTAAAGATCCATGAAGAGAGATTTCACCTTAGTTGTAGAGATTTCCTCCATGGCTAGATCTATCTAAGATTTGAAAAAAGGAGTAGGAAGTAGAAAGACATAATCTATGTAGGATTTAGAGTGAGAGAGAGAGCAAGAGATTAGTAAACTTATCGTAATAAATTGGGATCTGGCATCATGTACTCTTTCATCCTTGAGCCTGGTCATGGCTTCCCTCTTCTCCTCCTTTTATCTCTGTATACAAAGACGCTTATGTTACTTCTCTCCTAAGTTGCATGAGTACAGGTACAATACTGTTATGGGTATAAGACAAAGCAAATTTGTAAAAATTAGGGCACATGGACACGGTTATGTATGTTATATATTTTTATATATATTAAAATTAATAATTTACATAAGAGCAATATTATTTTTTTTTCATTTATAAAAGATCAATATATAAGAAATAGATGTGAAGTGTAGAATATACGTTCAAAAGTGAACAATGAGTGTTTTCAACTAAACCATGTATTATATAATTGAGTATACGCCTGAATAAACATATGCATATATTCAAGAAGCGTTCAAGGAAGTTTGGACAAGGGTATGTGTCAAGTACGAGTACAACTGCCCAATAGAAGTACCCTGGTAACATAGGTTCTCTACAGATATCCTAAGTATAAAAAATTAGAAGAATAGAGAAAGGAGAAGAAAAATTGAGAGAAAATAAAGGAAAAAAAAAGGAGATCTCTTTTCATGCTAAAAATCAATTTCTTCCAAAAAATAATTAAAAATATCCATAATTCATGAATAATCGCCATAACCAATACTTCAATCTCGATTCGGCTCAATTCTAACTCTAACTAGATGATTCCTATCAGTCTCTACTTTCCATATCAACGAAAATTTATCTGATCCGAATATTTGCATGTGTATACGGTATAAACATCCATATAAAAAGTGTAACATCCTGATCCTAATATTATCTAAAAGTTGAACAAATTTCTGACCATATTGAGTATTCACATAATAACTCCCAAAAATCCATCTATATGACACCTCACTTTCCACTATGAGAGAAACTGACATCTCTAATAACTTTAAACAGGGATGAGAGAGAAAAATTTCTTTACTTGGTAAGAATCTTTTAGGAATATATAACCAATACTTTTACGTGAACTATATACTTAATTATAAAAATAATATGAGTAAAGTTTTGGATCATTAAATAAATATGAGTTTAATATATTTATCTCATGATATCCATATAAAGAGCTAATTGTCAAATAAATATTGGTATTGTAGTACATTGATGGTGACCTACATTGAAAGAAAGTGACTATGTTTAATAAATAAAGTTTAGCATATGAAATTTATTGGAAAAAACATATTTTTATTCCTATAAGATATTTTAAAATTTCTTTTATGAAGTAATATGAGAAATGAGAATATTGCCAATAAAGTGTTTTATACATGAAATGTCTTTCCAAGTGAAAATGTTAAAAATCCTCAGAAATGCACTATGGAGTGATTAGATTAGATTAGACCTACAATATGGTATCAAATGTACCGAATATTGATAAGTGTGAATGTGGGCTTTTTGGCAAATTGTGATGTATGACCTCTCGTAACCTATGGTAGGGCTAAGTATAATATGTCTCCAAATTTTTAGTGATTGGTGCGCATTCTCATGCTACTGGGCTATAATTTTCATGGCTTTAGTGTGACAACTGAAAAAATTTTGTAAAATGTGATATAGATGGGCATTACAATTTAAAAATATTTAGTGCTCATTTCATATTATTTTCTTAAAATTTCGTGATTTTTATAACACTGTCAAATACTATATATAATAGATTCTTTTATTCAATATCTTAAATGCTTATTAAATTGTTCTTCTATAGTCAATTATTTAAATTTAATATTGATAATTTCTTAAATTTGTCTCATCCGCAAATGAGAAGTTGTTTACTCATTGAGTATAAACTCATCCCAATGTTTTTGTTCTTCTTTAAATGAAATTAGATAGCACTGTCTATAGCTTGGTGGCCTCGGCATGACAAAAGATCTATAAAACAGTACCTTGATGCAGAGAGTTCATAGTTACCTTACATATGCTTTTATTTTTTAGTAAGAGTCTTTTGATCTATTAGAGTGAGCTTGTTACGATGCAATTTTTGTTTTGAGACTTCTATAATCTATATATATCAACATAGTTTCTTTTTTTATGAAGTATTATTTGTAATATGGAAGTTGACAACAAGCTTAGCACATGCTCTTACACATATCATCATTGTCACATATCCAGGATATCCCAAATTATATTGCACATTTGGAGGCGTGACACAAGGGTTCTACGGAGATCGTTGGAATTACGCCAAATATGAGAGAGGAAGCTCGTTTCATTCCCTTTGCTCAGGAGCGGCAACTAAACCTCTTAACTAACGCTCGTCGAAAAATCAGAGCAGTTTCAAAGTTTGATTTCATAAATAATGTGGCTCTTTTCATTGGTCAAACTAGTCTCAGCCGGTTCTAAGAATTCTTGTTCAGACTACTTCAAAGAATCATTGTTCGTAGCATATTGCAGACCAGAGTATAATTAACGTTAGTCATTACCGACTGATGGGCTCGAGAGCACCAATTTCAAGTAAAGACGAATATGCTGGTCCATTGGTTGAGATAAAACTACTTTCACAAGAACAATTTTCAAAAACACTACAAATCGCGCCAAGATGGTCCGGTCAATTTTGCATCCTTGACCCAAAAGTTGAGGTTTTGTTTAGAACAGGTCCGTGGGATGAGTCCCACTCAATTAAGGACAAACGTATGCCTATAATCGCTTCTTAATCCCTCTCTGTGGCCAATAAAACTAGTCAACAAGTTTGAAGCTCCAACTCCATATATCCTAAACTTGAACTAGTAAACAAGATATTCACCGTGTTAAAGATAATACACATCTCAGAAGTGATGCATCCGTCAAACGCTGCCTTCATATACCTTCACTCCGCTTTCTTTGCCTAACAATTTTAGCTTGATGGTCCTTGTTTTTCTTGTCATTCCAGTGCCGCCAGAATACTGCAAGCGCACGCATCTTAACATGTGGGAATTAGATGAGTTTTGAGCATAAGAGTCCATCTTCCTATTGAACACCTGGTTGTGAAACCTTGGTTGCAGCGGTCTTTGCCTTTTGTGATGAGGGACCATTCTGTTCTCAAGCTTGTAATGCAAGCTCAATTTGCAAAGATTGGTGTAGTTCTTCACAATTTCGTCGCTCAACATTCTTTCTTTATTAATGTGTCTCTTTTGTAGACTCATTCACGGAATTATTATTTTTTAGGTAATCTCTGTTACTCGTATTTCTTTAGAAATTAATTTGCATAGACTCTTAAACAACTAAAATCCACTAATTATACACACTTAGGAATCCCTAAAGAGAGGCACAAGAGTAGCCATCCAAACAAAGTTAGTCTCAAGACTTTTGTGAGAATAATAATCTACGTTGTAGATATCTGAGATTCTTTGTGATGTTCACAGCTTAGATAAACGTGGCTATGTTCTATAAGCTGCTGTATTCTTCTGCAAATTCTTCCCTAGAATTCGATTGGTTTCATTATCACCTATTTAACAAAACCAAGTGCCATACTGCCATCTTCCTTCCAGAGAGAAAAAGGTGAACTCAGTTGAATAATGAATTATGTTGCAGACACAAGACAACCTCATACATGAACACATAAGCCAATCTGAATCTAGTATCAAGTATGCAGAAAATCTGCATGTTATTTTCGAACTTAATGCCAATGAGGCCCCTACCATGTGTCAAGTAAAACATATGTTGGTTACTTATAAGCAAGCCTGAATTACTATTATAAATTAACAGCTGATCTTTCAGCAGAAGTGCTTGATTTATCTACAACAAGAAAATAAAACTAAAACGATCTATGGGGAGGCCAAAGCAGACACTTAAGCAAAAGAGTCATTATCCAACTCATGATAGTTATTTGATGGTAGCTTTGACCAGATCATTGCACATACTTTTCGATATCATGTCCCTGCGACTGGAGAGCAGTTAAAATGAAATAGTCAGCTAGCCAAAGATTAACACTAACATTTATAAGGTAGTATTACACAGTTATACAACCTGAAGATAGGTGAGCAATAGAATGACACCAGAATTCCAACATGCATGCATTATGATGGGAGCAAGAAGATTCCGAGTCTGGGAATACACGAACCCCAGCACTATTCCTGTCACACAATAACCATCGAAGCACTTAACTAAGATAAGGTGAATAGCTAGATTTGTACAGTGACAGAAGTGGTTGCACTCCAACCAAATATAAACTTATTCAGTCTCTTAGTGGGAGCTCATACTTACCAAAGATGAAAATTTCCAGAAATTTTCCAGGAGATTGATGTCCAAAGGTAAATAAAGCAGAACTTAAACACACTGACAGGGGCAGAGGAAACCTGCCAGTAAGTAATGCATTCTAAGATAGCAGTTAAGTTGAATAATCAACAATACTAAGGTTTTACGTTTAGGAGGGAATTTTGTTACCATTTTGTTAAAGAAGTCAGTAGGAAACCTCGATACAGTGTCTCTTCACAAACCGGAGCTAAAACTCCTAACACTCCAAGAAGGCAAACAGTGCTGACAAACAAAATATGAGTATCAAAAGATTGATTCTAGTATGACAGAAGCTTCTTATGAAGTCAAAAATGAAAATTCAAATAATATGAAACTCGAAGGATTTCAGTTGAAGAATGACCTGACATTGGATAAACCAATTAAAGGAAGCAACCTCATCAATGATTCTGTCTGCTATAACCAAGAAAAAACGAATTTGAAACTCTGACATGAAAAAAAAACACAATACCAACATAAAGTGCGAAAAGCAAAGACAATTTGACTAACAGCTGAAGTTCCTATATTACAGGGGTATGTCACTGTTGAAAACGTTTAAGTCAATTGATAGTTGCACTCTTATGAAAAAGGTGTCCTAGCAGAGGGTCTATAATGTCTGCAAGATCTCTTTGATTAACTTCTAGCCAAATCATGAAAGTTGAAAAGTAATAAAAGAAGGCATTCATTAAAAAATTGATATTGAGGATAAAAAAGTGTTCTACAGTCTATATACCATATGCCATGGTATTCTGTTCTTTGAGGAATCAGGTGGATAGGCCCCGGAGGAATGCCTGATAGCCTATTACTGAATGCTGAATTTCTAAAAAACTCTCAGTTTATGAGATATTTATATAGCAGCATCAGAATTTCCACCATCACGTGAACAAAATCATATAAGAAAAGATTGCTTACTCCTATAAATCTACCATGTCTAGAAGATATCAAGAATACTAGAATATCAGCTACTGCATGAGTTAACTTGGAGTGTCTGAAATAATTTTCAATCCCAGAATGCAGGAGAGTCTGGCTGAAGCATATATAATCTCGTCGAAAGGTCTGAATAAGTCAAACAAGTCAACAGTAGAAGCAAGAAACAGACAAGAATGCAGGAGAGCAAGTTCCTCTGAAGTATATGAATGTAATCAAAAGGTATGAATATGCTTAACAAATCAATACTGGAAGTAACAAAAAGTACACAAAGTGAACGACAGCCCACTAGAAGAATAAATTCCACCATTAATTATGAGTAAAAAATCTGAAGAAAAAACTGCCAAAAACTCCAGCTCTCAGGTGCAATTTGAAACACCACATTTTTCTTGAAGTATAATCTCATAGTTTTGAGAATGTAAGTTTGTGGCATGACATGCTTGTCACTTCAGCTCTGTCTTAAAGACGATACGTTAAAGAGATATAAGATTTTTAATTTCCATTACTTTGACCTCTACTATCATCCTCTTACTAGTGCTATTTAGATCCTCATCTCGCAATTTACCCTTTAGATTGTTCTTGTATACTTTTCAGCTTCAAGTATTTGGTGCAGAAGAGTGATTCCTCAAAGAACAGAATACCATACAGATTGTGACTTGTGAGACTTACCAGGAACCAAAGCCTATTATTAATTTGCTACTGGAAGAAGGTCATTCAAGAGGCATGGGGAAATGTGGGCCAATTAAGGGGCAGAAGAAGATATATTAATACTAATCTATATATTAATACTAATCTTGGCTCTTTTTTCTCAGTTGTTGAACTTCCCGAAGATGTCAAAAAGGCTCTTATGATTGATAAATCAGGTTTACCTCATATCAAAAGACAGGTTCGGCCAGCAGTTATATAGCCTCGTGTTTGGAGATATTTACTCTTTTGTGTTTTGGAGCTTTTGTCTAACTCAGGTTATTTATCCATGGGTGTGTTTGTGCTCCGGTATCAAGTTCTCGAGTCTGGGGTTAGGCCTTCCATCCCCCCTTGTACCTATATTTTTATTTGGCTCTTTATGCCTTCTAATCAATAAAACTTACAGGTCTGCCCCGGGACCTGCGCAAAGTTCTGATTAAAAAAAAAACAAAGATATATTAACTGTCAATGTGTCACTGTACCTTTGATTTGTACAACTGCAAATGTACTTCTAATAAAAATGGTAAAGAAAAAGACAATAAAACAAAAAATTATTAGCTAATAGCTAAACCACTGTTAGTTACAACATAGTTAAAAAAATAAAACAAAAAGAACATTTGCCCACAAAGAACAAATTATAGACAATATTAGCTAAAGAAAGAAAAGAAAAAAATGGTAAAGAAAAAGAGAAAAAAGTTAATATGACCAGCATCAATGAATCTATGATGCATGCAACAATAGCAAGAAAATCAAAGCAAACTGGTAGGTAAATAGCTAATAGATTAATCACAATGCATCAAATTGATTAATATTCTCTTGTAAACTCTTAAAGTTCAATATCTACGGTTAAGCAAAAGGAGAAGTAAATGCACCTCATTTTGTGTCTGGCCAGCACATAAACTAGAAATCAAAAGCTTGAGAAGAAAAATAGCTGAAGAAGCAATTATTAAACCGCTGCCTGCCCATGTAATCCAGCCTTTATGAAGATCTAATGGCTGTCTCCATTCTGTAAGAGGAAGATTAAGCAAGAGGAGGTCCAAAAGTCTTAAGTGGTCACATGAAGAAATTGGCATTAGAATATCAAAACATAAATCATTGTCCTTATATCACAAAATGATGACGAGTTATAAGTCTGGAATGAATAAAATAAAGAGATTAGGCATTCAGAAGATAAAAACTACTACAAACAAAAAGCTTCCAATATAAAAGCAACAAACTGCATATTGATTCAGTGTTGAAGGCTTGAAGCTACTATATGGTAAATACTTCCAAATAAACTACAAATTATTAATTTGACCTTTTCCACGGAGACCAGCCTATCTTATGATCAAACACATGTAGTAAGTTGTAAGAGAGGATGTTGATAATCAAGTCATAAAGTTTTGGAAACTGATTTTTCCCTAGCCAGTTGCAAAATTGAACCTGATAAAAAACGACTGTTACAGAACTCAGACCACATAAATCATGTATTAAAAGTATCTGCCTATTGTTCTCTAGAAAAAGTTGAAATTTTCCAGACAAAATCAAGATAAGTCACGGTAAACAAGATAATGTGCTTACTCAATGAGAAAATGTCATCTGGTAGTGGTTGGTGTGGTAGGAGAAACATGTACAGAACTGAAAGCTTAGCCACAGATTTGAGTCTGCACAAGCACAAAAAATGAAGGTAAAATAAACAGAAGATATGGATATTTCACTAAAAATGTGCACAGTTAAAAGCATTTACAGTTGGTCCATAAATAACTTAATTGCTTCATCATTGCTATGAAGTTGAGGTAGCATATTCTCAGAGTAAGGATGTTGAACTCCTGCAAGTCCTGAAGATTCGACAATTCCTGTGAAAACAATGCTGATAAAGTGTACTTAGAATGCTTAAGAGTTTGCATCTAAAACTAGTAAACTCCAGTCAAAGCCTTTGGGATATTGGTGTTTTTTTGGTCATAGATTCTATATCAAAGAGCTCATGAATTGTGTCTTTTCATGAACTAAAAAAAGAAATGCCAAAATATGGGTGACTATGTACTATGTATTGGTCATGAAGCAAACAAACTGCCCAAAATCCTAGGAATAATTCAGTTTACAAGGATGATTTGTTTCACTACAGTAAACATTTCATAATAATTCACACGATTCTATAAGTTTTTGGAATTAAAATTCAATCGTCCTAACTAGATGGAAATTTTTAATGATTGAAAGGGAAATATTTCTTTGCAGTTCAATACTATATTTTCAGTGTATGCTGAAAACACTAGAATTAAATTCTAACTATTAGACATAAAAACTAACTGCAAGATACTTAAGCTGCATCACATAATCCAAGAGTTTTGATGAGAAATAACAATTTTTATGTTCTATATTGTCATAGTTGTTTAAATTGCACAGATAAAAAACAGTCTAATGGACCAGAGAAGGCTTGCATAAGTTGGATTGTTGGATTTAAAAATTCAATATATAACTAGAAAGAAGAGATTTTGCAGTTTAATTACTTTATTTATTTCTTTCCTGCAGCAAAGCATTTCTCGGATCACAGCAAGTCATTTGGTGGAAGAATCTATATGTGAAAGATTCTGGATGCATGCACAATTATTAACCAGATGTTTAAGTCTATCAACAACCATTTCCACAAATAAGCTATGTAATTTATGAATTTGTGACTGGGTGCGCAGGGGAAAGATGCATGAACTTGTGTGGGTTGTCCTTGTGTGGGGTGTCAGCAGTCGTTTCTAAAATAGGTGATGTAGTGGACAGGTACATTGTTTTAAAAAGTGATTCAGACACCTGTTTAGGCATTCACATAAGCCTAAGTAGTTCTCATGCCGTTCCATGCAAGTATTGGGAGCGCCTAAGCAAGCATGGCACACATAAGCGGGCTGCACAATGTGAAAAAGAGGTATGTTGCCACAAAGCATATTTTATGGGTTAAAAGAACAAGTTTGGATCATCAAGCTCTGTATCTAAATCCATGTCAAATAAAACCGAGAGGGTAGGAGTTTGAATCTTCAACCCAAAAAAAAAAATCTTTCCTCTCTCACTGTCCCCCTTAAACTTTTTCTTAGCCGCTAGATTTGTAACCATTAGACTTGTCAATAGTATTTGAATCTTCAAAAAAAAAAAAAGAAAATCCCATCTCAGTCTATCCTCATCGTCACCAGGGTTGTAAATATTGCACCTCTGACTTTGGCAGAAAGAATTTCCTTAAAACATAGTGCTAAGAAAATGCCTATGTATTGCTGAAGCATGCACCTAGGCTCCTGGTGTTGGGTGCTTGGTCCGGCTTTCAGAATGCTTTCTAAAATGTAGAACAGTTGGGTGAGCACATGCGTGTGGTTGAGTGTGATAGCACATTAGCATTTAATGATGCATCAACTGTCATCAACAACCTTGAACAAAATGATAAAATGGCGGCTTGATAGTATTACTCCAAATTCTATAATTTGGGAATACAATGATAAGAGATAGGTTGAATAAATTAAGAAAAGATAATAGATTCTGTGGCCACTAACCTATTAGCTGGTGATTTTTCTTCCATGTACAACCAAGAAAAGTAGGTTAGCATTGCAGCTTTACTTAATCCTGATGATGGCAAAGATGTATATTGTTGTGTGTTGTTTGGTCAACTCACAGCCCACATTCAACAATCATTATAATTCCTCCCGAGTGACGAATCTGGGATTTTATCCCAGTGGTGTCCATATATAAGGTAGTGATGTCCTACCCTTATTTAGTGGTGTCTTTAGTGGTAAATAACGTAAAAGTAGGCAAACCAATGGTGTCACATGACGGGAAACTACATAGCTCTGCAACCCTTCCTCCTGAAATATTTCAATCATCAATTCATTTCAACCCTGCAAGTACATCAGATTACCTAATTCTGATGTGCATTCAAACCACTTATTGCTTATTCTACAGCCTAACCACTTTATTCACTAAGTTTAACAAGCATAATCTACTACTTACTTAACAAAAGATGAAGGTGAAATTTTAATATCTCAACATGGGCTGTGAAAAAAAGGAACATTTTTGACCGAGAAGCAACTCACTTCATCAAGTAAGGCATCATGACCAATGCTGTAACTTTCCAGTCCCAGGGAACATTCCATGGCCTCAAAATTGACAGCTCTTTCTGATGCAAAATTTTGAGGGGAAAAAATACCATATTATTTACAACTTCAAATAATTTAAAACCCTTAAAAAACTGAAAAGTTCTGAGGCCTAATTAAATTACCTCTTCTGATCGAGGTTCTCTCGATGAATGGGAGCAGAAAACTCTAGAGTTCCCTCTATTGCGCCAACGAGCTGATGGTTTTTCACAGCCTAGCGCTGAGATTTTAGGGTTAGGGTTTACGTTTGGAAACAGGGAGAAGGATTTTATGGGATTTACTAACGGAATTAGAGACATTTTTTGAGGGTGGGAACGAGGAGATTTTGGATGGGATGAGAAAATATCCGTTCTTGAATTAGGGGCTGTTTGTTTCGCTTAAAAAACATGGAAAATGGGGAAAGTGAAGGAATGTGAAGGAAAGTGTTTATATTTTATATTAATTGGATGTTTTCTTGTGTTTGGTTCACTTC
>JBAKGM010000081.1:15765995-15786592 GCA_037177215.1 Asparagus racemosus | reverse complement strand
CGCGTTCTTCGCTTGCACGAGATCTAGATCTGACTTTTCTTCTTTACGAATGCTCAAATCTGTGCGAAGGGCTCTCAAAAATCTCAGGCTCAGACCAAAAATTCCAACCTTGAACAAAGAGACCCCCTCTCTATTTATAGGAGATGGGGGGGTTTGTTGGCCGAAGACACTTGGTGTCTCGGCCAATTAGCCGAGACACCAAGTAGTGTCTCGGCCAGTGGTCAAGACACCAAATGGTGTCTCGGCCTTGGCTGAGGCACTGTTCCAACTCCTGAATCTTCTGATTCTGTTCAGTTACGCCGAATTTGAGTTCGATTGATTGTCTTGTTGATTCCAGAGCTCGATCGATTCAATTCCATCGCCGTTTAGGCCCAGTTGATTGCAACGTCGATCAGTTCGGTTCTGTTGACGTTCGAGTCCAGTTGATTCCGTCTTGTCAACGTGCGAGTTCAGTCGATCCCATCTCATAAATACTTGCTGATCAGAAGCTTCGCCGTCAGATTTATTCGACAGTTTGTCACTTTACTAGCTCGCACGCCTTGCTGACCCGCTTCATGCATTTGTCGACTCGCTTTATGAGTTTGCAGCGCGATCACATTGTCAGCGGTTCTTCTTCGCGTCGTCGGATGGGTAGTTGATTGCCAATCCATCATCACGAGTAACATTCTAGTACTGATTAGGCAATTTTTAACGCCTACAGGTTCTTCACGGATAATCATCGATATTGGTTTGAAGAATGATTTACTTTTAAAAGGACTGTAAGATCTTTTCAATTGTACTTTAATTATTTTTAAGGTTGGTTTTTTATTTCAAACATGCGAGTTTGACAGCGTACTCAAGCCAGGGTAATTGACGGTTGGCATGCTCAAGCCAGGGTAATTGACGGTTGGCATGCTCAAGCCAGGGTAATTGAGTGTGGCTAGCGAGGGCTAGGTTTATTCTAGTCATTGTGAAGAGTTGGGTAGTGGTTTTGGGCAGATTTTATGGTCCGGTTTATAGAGCCTACTTAATTGGGTTGTGATTTAGGCATAACTTTGATCATAGTGAAGAAGATTATTCGCGAGAAGGAAGAGTGGATGTAGGATTTTGATCTAAATCACTATAAAAAGCTCGTGTGTTCCTGTATTAGTTGCTCTTAGTTTTTCGTTTTCATTTTCCGCTACATATTCTTTGTTCATCCAAAAATTTGTAGCAAGCATATTCACCCCTCCTTTAGGCTTGCATCCTTTTTCCCGGGGGGCGCAGATTAGAAAAAGGTATAATGGCTACATGCAAATTTAAAAAATTCAGGGGTGCCACGGTACCCCTGGGGCAATGTAAATCCGCCCTAGCGTGTATGTGTGTACACACACATACACACACATATGCGTGTGTTTACATGTATCTCTATGTGTGTGTGTGTGTGTAAGACGCACGTGCATTGCACACGGTCAAATATCTTGATTGTTTTCTTTTGATTTATGTGTTTATTATAACTCAGTTGCAAGATAATTAATCTATGATGAATTCGACAGGGTTATGGATGCGCATACTTCCATAACCATGGCCTAATACATCTTAAGAACCTCATCCACTTAAGAGATTTTCATCATTACTTGATATATTTATGCATTACACTGAAGCTACCCCGAGAGTTTATAAAACTATAAAGAAAACAATAGAGAGTTTTGAAAATTACAGAAATATGCTAGAAACTCAAAAAATTACAAATACATGTTAAAAATTCAAAAACGTTTGCACGTTAAACTCAAATTAAGATATTACAAAATTACCCCCAAAAAATTTAAATTTTTAGGGTGTTTTGTTTCATAATTTTCTATACTTTCACAGTGTTTTTGTTCGCAAATTTCAAATTCATGTATTTTGAATAAACCTTTTGTAACCTTAACATTTTTATAAACTATTAAATTTTTAGGGTGTATTTTGCAATTTTTAAAATTTTCATGATGGTTTCTATAAATTCTAAATTTGTTAGGGGGTTCTTTATAATTTTTGCATTTTCAGTGTACTATTTGTAGGTTTGCAATTCTTGGGGTATTTTTTCAAAAATTTTGAGTTTTGAGTGTTCTTTTAAAATTTTTAAAACTTTCAAGGTGTTTTTTTACATATTGCAAATTGTTTAACTGGTTTACATTGTTAAACGTATTAACTGACCATCTCCATATAAGACCAAACTACTACATAGATCATTTACATAGATCATCTGAAACTTTTTATATGCATAAACTATTGCCCAGAATAATTGATATGCATCCTTCGATAACCATGGCCTTTTAAGAAATACTTTCTCTTAAAGCTCATCATTGCTTGACTTATCTACGCATTACATTGAAAATACCCTAAAACTTTAGAAAATTTTAAAAAACACCCTCAAAAGTTTTAAAAATTGTAGAAATTATCCTAGAATTTTAAAAATTACAAATATATACTGAAAGTTTCAAACATTATATTGAAAATCAAAGAATTTCAAATTTTCCCTAAAAGTTTTCAACTCTTTGGGTGTTTTTAGCAATTTTTGAAACTTTGAGAGTTTTTTTCAAAATTTAAAATTTTTATATTTGTAATGTACTGTTGCTATCTTTGATTTTTTTAATAGTGTTTTCTTTTGTAAATTTTGAATTTTATGGATAATTTTTGCAGTTTTCAAAACTTTTAGGATATTTTCTACATATTCTAAATTTTTCAGAGAGTAGTTTCTAATTCTTATATTTTCAGTGTACTTTCTGTAGGTTTAAAATTATTAGAGTGTTTCTTCATAAATTTTAAGTTTTGAGGGTTTCTGTAATTTTTAAAACTTTAGCCTTTTTTGCATATTGTAACTTATGTAGGGGCTATTTTTAATTCCCATATTTTTAGTGTACTATTTGGTTTGAAATTCTTAGGGTATTCTTTATTATTTTTTAATTTTGAGGGTACTTTTACAAACTTTAAAAATTTTAGGATATTTTCTACAAATTACAAATTTTTTAGGGAGTGACATGTAGTTCAGATATTTTCAATGTGCTATTAGGTTTGAAATTCAAAGGGTTTTTTTAACGAAAGTTGTAATATTTGATGTCATTTGCAATTTACAAAACTTTTAGGGTTTTTTTGAAAATTATATATATTTTTAAGGGTATGTTTGTTATTCCTATATTTTTGGTGTACTATTTGTAGGTTTCTCATTTTCAAAAAGATTTTATAAAATTTGAATTTCTAGAGGTGTTTTTGCAAGTTTGAATATTTCTTCATGTGATATTAGGATAATTAGCTTGGAAGTTTGATTTTGTCCATGTGGCGTAATTAGAATACTTAAAGTTGAAGTTTACATGGGATTAGGATAATTAGGATAAATTAGGATTATAAATGTAATATTCAAAAAGTTAAAGGTAATATTGACCATGGAAAATTTTTCTCAAATTTAAACATGTACAGAGAGTATGATATATCACACCTCTAAAATCATTCCTATTTATAGATTAATCCATTAAATAATAGACAAACACAAAAAAAAAATCTTAAAACAACAAACAAGCGCTTAAAAACATAAAATTTATAAACAACCCCCTTGAAATCTAAAATTGCAAAAAAGCCATCTAAAAAATCTAAAAATTACAAGCAGACCCTAAAAATTCAAAAATTACAAATAATGATATAAAAATTTTGGATGTTAGAAGTAGCTCCATGCAAGACCAAAAAATTACATAAAACCTCTTTTAACTTTTTTAAAACACAAACAACCACCTCAAAAAGTTCATAAATTACATACAAAACCCTAAAATTTATAAACAGCCATGCGCGAGCATGACATTTGTATAATTGATGCAATGTCAGTTTGAAAACAATCGGTACTAAAAAGGATGTATGCAAAGGGTACTAAAGTGGATGTATGTAAAGGCTTATAATTCTTGATGGGCCTAAATGTAATTCAATGATGGCTCACAATGAGGATTTTGTTCATTTTAAAGTCCTTTCTGTACATACCCATAACGGATTTTTTTTTCCAATTGAAAATTAGTTGAGCTGAATAAAAAAAAGTGAAGTTGAGGTTTTTACATGCGTAACCCTCAAACCTTTAATATCTGCAAACTTTTTGTCTCTTTATTACTTATTATGGACAATAAAATTTAAAGATGAAAACATCTCCAATTAACAAATCCTTATCTTTTATCATGATGTCATATTTTAAAAATATTAGGGTAGGCTAACAATTTGTCATATCTTTTCTAATCCTTATAGATAATTAAATTTAAAGATGAAAACTAACTCTTTAGTTTAAATTTATTTTCTCCTAATTTAAAGATATTAGGATTGAATAACAACTATTCATCTATTTAGTAATTATAATAAAAATTAAATTTAAAGATAAAAACCAACTCTTATCATCTTTTATCTAAAAGTACTATATATTTAAATATGTTTTCCTAATTTGTCATTAATGTTATTTATTTTAATTAGGACAAACTAACAATGTAATATCTAAAAAGATCAAAGTTATTTTGTCCATGGAAAGTTTTTCCCAAATTCACACTATCATAACGAGTGTGGTATGAAATATTATAAATGATACATGGCGCACGACATGGTTAATTCGTCATATATTTTATAAAGCACCCTCCAAATGTATCCAGGCGGAGCCTAGAAGGTACATAAAAACTGGGCATGACCCGCCATAATGGGTAGGGTCGACCTGTTCAATTTTTATATACACTCCTGTGACAAACAATAATACTGAAGAGTGAAATTAAAACAGCAGAAATATATATGCAATATCAGAATCACAAGTTTGACAGAGAGTCCATAGAATATTAGAGTAGCAGAAGCAAAAGGGAACAATAATACACCACGTAGTTCGATAATAAACTACAGCACACACCGGTACATGTTTGACAACTCAAAAGTGCTACCAAAATTATATACAAATTTACTTCTACTATGATTGCAACAGGAGGTAATTTTCTTTATCGAGGTTTGCAATCTCCTTGCCTTTATCAACTGTGTGACATGCGAATGGATGTAAAAATAATATGGGTGAGCCTAAGGCCCAATAGGCAACCATAAAAATATTGCGTACATCATAAGGAGGAAAAAGAAAAGAATACATATAACATTTAAAATTGAAATGAAATAATAACAACAATAAGCTACCAATACTCATAATATGCTTTGTTAATTGAATGAAATAACGGATGTCAATAACGAATAATCAAATTATAATATTCAGGATTCTAAACTTTACCAGTCATGGGATATATCAATAAACCACATATGCTTTTGTTTATACATCCATCAGTGAGTGTCCTCAAACAAGGCAAGTCCCCACCGTGACCCACTTTCATTTACCACCCACCGGTGAAGCTTACTTCACACAAGGGATAATTCACAAATATAGAGTATCAACAAACTAACAAATGAAAGAATATTATTATTCTCAACAATGGAGTCATCGAAGCAAGTCAAATTGTCACAATATAATCATTAGTAGAATCTCAATGATATAATACTAAAATGGATAAACAATGGTGTAGCAATACTTAAGCAATCAACAACCAACCTACGCATGGAGTGATTCAAATAGAAATTTTTATGGAAGCAATAAGGTACACAAGTGAGCAGTGAAGTTTGACTTACAGGATTTTCAAGAAAGTAATCAACCGAACTCTCAAAGGATTGAGAGGGAATAAGGAAAGGTTACCTACCGTTCGTGCTAGGTTCCTCAATATTGATGAACGAACCTAAAAATATTGCTGCTATAAACACATACATGTATAACCATATGAGATTCTAATCAACTAGGTTTTTGTTATTTTCCTAGGCTATAACTTATATTGGGTTATACATGCTATGCTCGAGAAGGTAATACTCAACACTTATGATATGTGCAAATAGCTAATGCAGTGTTCATGTTAGAGATTGAGATGGATAGATGGGAGAGTAATCAATGCCCAACGTATATGAAACTAGTGTCATATAACTCCTATATGTGTCTAGTTTTCAGAACAACAAGTGATTTGTAAAACTAGTGTATATAGCTCAAGTTATACACAAAACATGCAAGACATGTGCAAACTATAAGTGCAGATCATGTTAGCAGATTCAAGCGATTAGATGAGGGCCAAACGATATCTAAAATTAGTGCCAAAATTAGTGAAATAAAGTTCAAATTGTTCCTATACAAGTATAATTTCAGAACCAAAAAGGAATTCATTCATGCAAGCTTCTTAGGGTGAGCTATACTCTCTACAATATAAAGGGGTCATGATTGCAGACTCGTGCGAGGAATAGAAAACACCCACATATCTATCTAACTCTTTAAGGTGTCAAACATCATCAAATTGTAACTATAATTATGATGTAGGTGCCTTAAACCAAGTTTCAAATTCCAAAATTTTCTTTACTCAAACATAACTAGAAATTGAGATACATGCAAAACACCCGAGAGGGCAGACTGTATATCTTGTGCACATGTATTACATTTAATCACTGATTCGAATTAGCAAATAATTTCAGAATTAAATAAAAATAGACTCAAATAAAAGATAGTAGAGTATAGTTTCTAAAACAAAAAGAATTATTAGAAATGGATATCTGTAAAGAGAGTTATGGCCAAAATACTGACATGATATTCTGTAGGAAATTTTCTGCACAAGACTGTGGTTAAAATATTGACATGCAAGTCATGTATACATGCAAGAATACTTTCTAAGAACAACCAGAGCCAAAGACTATCTTTTCTACAACTTGAAACCAACATTCATGCAAGGTCATGTTTTTATTCAAAATCAAGAATAAAAGATGAAACTTTAGCACTACATAGTGATATGCAAGCACAAATTCGCGATCCATTCCCACATGCAAGTACATTTTTCAAAGAATTGATGTTTGTATGACCAATCTAGCGCTAAAATTTGATATTTTTAGATGTGACTTTAAGATATTCATCTTGACAAGAAAGAAATTAGAATTATACCTAAGTAGAGCTCAGTGATTCTCTCTTTAACCCCAAGATCACTCATTGACGGATCCTAGACTTACTACTTTCTCCTAGCTTGAGAAAGAGAATTTCAGAAAGGGATTTATAGTGAAAATTTGGAGGGTTTGGAGCTGTTTATTGGCCAGCCAAAGGGGAGAAGAAGGCGAGAGTGTTGTAGGGTATTATTGGAGCAAGAATCAAAAATGAGGAGGGGGGAGGGTTGGGGTTTATATAGCCATGATCTATGTGCTTGATAATCTTTAATTATGGCAAAGTTTAGGAATTTTTGTGCAATATGCCTCTCCACTCATGGTTGCCCAAATTTATTTAGATATGATATTTATGTTGTTTTAGAAACTCTTTGTCATTTTGGTTCAACTTTAGTCAAGGTTTAAGTCTTGGATGATTAGGATTCTCATGCTAGGATTAATATGCATGCTATAACTTGATTAAATAGAAATTTAATTAGAACATGGTTGCAATTTATTTTCATGATATTGAAAGACGTGAATTAAATTTGCAGATGCGGGGATCGATATTGGTAACGGTATGTGAGTTTAAAAAAAGATATGGACTATGATATATTTCGACCTGAAAATTGATAGATGCTGAGAATTTGATTGTGATGAAAACCACAAGCAAAAGTGATTCTTTACACTAACATGGGGATGGAAACTTCAAAGTTCAATGTCTCTTTGAATTCAGGCTAAAAACTAGTTTGTAATTGTTTTGTTAACATTTTTTGCTTTATATAGTACTTTGAGAATGACATAATGGTTATAAGAAATAGGCAGCTTTTGATTCTTCAATACAGTCCATTTGGATAGATGTAGTTGGATCAATTTTTATTTTTATCGTATCAAAAAATTCAACATACATGTATGGCTAGAGTTGTTGCAACATGTAAAAGGTTATCGTGGTATCAAAATAAATTAAAAATAGGGGGCATTGCTCTTGCATTGAAATTGAAGAGTGTTGTAATGACAAGAGGTAAAACTACATGTTATTACAACTAACTATGTTTTTTGAAGTAACAACCCCTAGCCAATCAAATTGAGATTTTGTCTAATTATGTGATAATTTAAGGGGGTTTGATTATCTTGACCAGTAACATGCACTTCATTTTTAAGAGATGAGATAAAATCAAAGGATTTCCATTATTATCTTCAAACAATTTTTTCTTGAAAATCACTGTCATGAAAAACCAATTTGTGTCAATAGAAGTTTTATATAGGCCATGTTTGCTTTTTAGATAGTCCAGGTACTATTTTAAAATAGTCCAATCCCACCATTTTATTTCATATTTGGTTTTTATCTAAACTGTACTATCTTTAAGGAGGGATTACTTAAACCCCAAAAAGGGGATTATGTAAACATACTCACACCTCACCTTTATAGTCTATATGTTAATTGTTGGTCCGAATTAAGATATTTGGATGAGAATAACCCTATGCCATGTGATAAGACAATTGGCAAGATAGTTTGCAATAATCAAGAAGTGTCTAAGTTATGCATTTTGATGACAAGACTACTATTTATATATTTTAAAAGCTATTATTATTGATACTAATTATTAACTTTTGTGTTAGTTAATCTTGAAGAGCTATTGGATAGATTTTAATATGTTTCCATTATAACAATAATTTGAAATTTTTTGGAACTGTTATTATAATACAAATAAAAAAAGAAAAACTTCCCCCTTTTTTCCTTTTTTAATTTGCCAATTATCTTTGAGCCAACTTTCAATTTCAATTAATTTTTAATAAGACATGGATTATGTGATTTTTTAAATTTAAATTAATAGTACAGTTCTAATATTTAATAAAAATATAAATAATATTAAATAGGAGGGTAAAAAGAGATGTGATCTTGTGGTGTGAGTTGAAGAGGATACGAACATAAAATATGAAAAATAAAAAAGCAAAGAAGAGAGTTCTTTTTTTTCCACCTAATTCTAGTTTAAAACTTGGGACAATTTAAGAGGATAAAACTCTCTTTTTTCTATATAAATATGACAAAAGTGGGATTATTTTTTTTACCATTATCCCAGTTCTACTTTTTATACAGTTCTAATTGACTAACACTATATAATTTTATCCTAGTTCTAGTTCCAATTGACTAATGATATAAAAGTTTGTCCCACAAATTATCACACTTTTAGTTTCGAGTTCTAACTGACTAACCCCCCGCCCCCAACCCCCTACCCCCCACCTTAGTTAACAAAATAATGTTATGATCAATGAAAATTTTAATTGAAATGTTTATAGGACATGAAAAATCCTTCTCTGAGACCGTTAAACTTCATTCTATATAATTTGCCTTTATTAAATTTAAAATCATGTGATAGCTTAATTATGCTTGTACTTGTAAAATCATATAATACTTAATATTGATTGTACTAATAACACTATGTAGGTGGAGACTTCGTTCTTACCACTGGATTATGTCATGAGAACTTAAGCTACGCTTTGATGCTTTTCACAACTCCAGTTAACAACGCAATTGTATGGTGAAAAAGAGGCATTTTTATATTATTTTTAATAAGTTTGTATAGTGGTAATCTTCCTGTTAAATTTTTATGGCTAGTTTTTTTACTAATTGTTGCAATTTTGTCTTTTTGTGTAGTTTGGGTTTTGCTCGTTTGTGATAGTTTTGATTTATTTATGAAATATGATATGTATTGTTTATGTATTATTCACATAAGACCGTGTCCAACTTTTGACATTTTTACCAAAGAGATACATTAATACAATCTTAGTTGACTGAATGGCAAAAAAAACATTTTGTTTATGGTAACAATCCAATAATCATAATCATCCTAAAAAACAAACAATGACCTGGACTATTTTGAATACTGTGGATGTTAGTCTGTGTGAAAGAAAATACATGTTTGGATTAATATAGTCCGAGAATAACACGGCCTCAGTATTATAATCTGAGGGTTACAATACCCTCTAGTCCAAGAATAAAAACAAACATAGTTGTAGTATTATCTTATCTATTGAAATTAAGATAGATATTAAAGAGTGAGGGTAATTGGACTCTTCCAATTACCACCAAACTAGATAAATTTTAAATCCCTAGCCAAAACACACTCTTATTTAGATTTGGATAGCTTTCTTTAAGAGGGGAGTAGAGGATAGAAAGGTTATAAGGCTAAGCATCCCAAATCGGTGCCTCTTTGCCTCCTTTAATTAGTAGGGGAATGGAGAAAAGGCCTAAAAGAACTAAATTTTCTCATCTTTTTAAACCCTTTTTAATTAGAGAGATTGGGAGGGAGAATTGAAAAGTGAAGGAGATGTAAATTGTTTATTATTATATTTAATTTGCATCGTTTTTTATCGATAATCCTTTAATCTATTTTTTTCTTTCAATGGTTCTTGATGTGCATCTTTTTTTATGTCAACATAGGCCTTCTCCTTAATGAACTAGTGCAAGTTCAAACAGAATAAATTGAATTGAATCAACTGAAATAATATTGGTTTGTTTGAAATGAAGGCAATGCTTGTGAAATGAAGGTTACATGTTATCATTATGTATAAACATGTGGTTCGCATAGAGCAGAGGCTAACTGCATAGCAACAGTTTTAGCACTTCTTTAGTCATGAATAGCTATTGTAAATGTAACCTTCATTTCACAAGCATTGCCTTCATTTCACGGATCCTTTCACCTCTCTAAGGCAAAGTATAGGATGCAAACATTTGCAACTCATAAAAATTAATAAGTAGCAATAGGTTAATTACTACATTATATTCATACTAAAAGATTACATCCATACTTATAGCCTACAAGGCGGTCAGTAAGGTTGCATCTATTTGGAACTGTCATTTCTATTTCAGGTTTACTCCTCCACTCTTTGCACTATTCGAGAGGATGAAAACATAGAGGTAGCTAGGCTGTTTCCCAAACTATTGAACTGTCCAACAACACTCATCTAAAACTTGAGCATTACAAACCACTGGTGCTTCTGTGCAAGGAGTCATTCTAAAGACCATTCTCTTTGCGGGAACATTTCCACATTCATCATCATCATCAACTTGTTCAAATGCTACAATACTTGCAATCGCAAACAAACCAAGAAAGCAGAGGAACTAACCGAAACCTCCATTTTTCTTTTCAAATCTTTATTATACAAATTAATCTCTAGTTTGCTCCATAATATATAACAGAGAAATTTACAAATACACCCTACCATATAAACTCTCTCTAATTAGAGCATTGCTTCCAAAGCTCTCTCTTTTTTTTTAAATTCTTTCACAGGAATGATAGTTATCGTGCCCCACATTGTGCTCTCAAAAGAGTTCAACCTATCGCAGGTTAGACTATTGCACTTCCTGCTATAATATGCAGATGTTTGTTACTGAAAATCATGGCCACATGTCAGATTTGATGCAAGGAAGGCAACATACAAAATGACTGTTACATGAAAGATGCATATTCTTATTGCATCAAGTCAAATGCAGAGGATAAAGGCATAAATCAAGGATAAAAGAGCGTGAAGCACAAGGCCATGCAAACTGATAGGTGACAAAGACTGTCATTCTCACAAAATCTAAACAAAAAGGGATGGATGTTTTCAGTAGAAGCTGCTACATGTATAAAATTGTGCCAACCACAAATCCAAATACTTGGCCAAAAAATTACTACAACTTATTGCTTGTTCATATGAAAAGGTAATATCTGACATGTCAGAAAAAATTACTGGTTGAATCTTGGAACATTACAATACAAAGAGCGTGTCTTAACATTAGAAGGGATAGCTTGATAGGAAAAAGCAAAAAACTAAATAATTTATATTCTATATTAACTGGTTACTGCACGAAGAAAGAAACCGTGTATGTCTGTACTTGACTTTCTAATTTTTTAGTATCATTTGTCAAATTAATTGGCAGATTTAAACCCAAAAGAGGTCTGAGAATTGATTCCATCTAGAAGACTTCAAATGGAAAACACTGAAGTGAGGAGAGAAATACCTTACATAAAAGTATAATCAATGAAAGAACATCTGTATCCGATTTTTAAAGTATTCAATGTTGATAACATGTCTTCTGTTGTAGTCGAACAAACATTTTGTGTCTTGACAAATTATTTATCCCAAGGTTGTTGCTGCTAGTTGCGGAATACATCAAATGGGATATATTTACATATTCAAAAGTTTCATAACCATAGTATGTCTTATTGCTTCTCATATAGGCCTATTTTATGTGATTCACATGAAAATGTAAAGTAATGCCACATAGAATCAATGACTTGCGACTGAAAAAAGGGAAATCCACAAAACTTGACAAAGCAATATATTTCTTCAACCATTGAAATCCTTGTCCTTCAAGGTGTTGGGATTGTTATCCTACTCATCATGGATACTAAAATATATTAAAGATACTTAATTAAAAGCGTGTCACATAATGGATAATTAGTATGAGTTAAGAAAGTGATATGGACTTATAGGTCTAGTATTGATCCCTCCTCCCACAAACAGAATACGTTCAACTAGCATAACAAAGAACAATATGGACAAAATAAAGGTCAGTGAACATAGTATCTTCCAGTTGATTGCTTAAATGCCACAACAAATGAACCAGACAAATGCAGGAAAAAAGAGAACAAAATTCATTTTTTTCATCTCCCCTGAAAATTTAAATTCGAGGGGGCAAAATATATCCATTTAGGCCAAAGAAACCAAATATTATAGAAAAGATAAAATTCATTTAGAAATCTTCACTCTATCACTAAACTGGCCAATAACTTTCACTTAATCCTACACATTCTTTAAAAAAGAGAAATTTCCAAAGCCTAACCTTCAAATTTAAATTCAACAATCTCTTAAAATCGCACTTTAACAACATATATTCCTCATGGCGTGATTATGTAAATATTAAGAGCCATTAAAGGAATTTATATACATAAAACTTAAAACTAAATACTACAGAATTCTTTATTTATCATATCACATATTCTGTTTATCTTAAAAATTGAAAATACACAAAATTAGATCCTAAGGTAGTTAAACCCAAAATGTCTTGAATCTTGAATGAGTAGAAATTAAAAGTGATGGACAACAATCTTACCCATAACTTGTATACTCATGTTGCAATCTCTATAGTATCCCTTGGATGAAATAATCTAGGGAGGAGGTGTGCCATTGATCTCGCAGATATTAAATCACAAAAAAGAAAAAAAATTCATAAAGAAGACCCCAAAAAAGTCCACATTTGCCCATAAGCCAAACAAAAGATAACATATTTACACCAAAAATAAATAAAAATAAACAAGTGAGACCCTAGATTTTAAGGAGGAAATAGAGAGAGCACTACCCTTGCCTAGTAACAGAGAGCAATACCTAAAACAAAACAGAAATAAGATGAATTAAAGAAAAATCGAAATGAATAGAGGTCGTTTTCTTGAGATGGACGGATCACATAGAGAATCATTCTTCAATTGCTCGAGCTCATATTCAGTAGTGGTTAGGTGAGTAGACGGTCGAGCCCTCAATGACCATTGAAGAGAGAAAGTGAGAAGTCAAGGGAAAAAAGGAGGATCAATGCATTTAACAAATTTCTTGTTGATGCTTTTATCAAAAATCGTGTGGGCCTTTTCAGCTACCTTAATCAAAAAACATTTATTAAGAAACCAAAGGACTGCGGTAAAAAAGAGAGATTTGATTAATTACAAAAATAATAATTTATAAAACTAATAACAATATTTTTAGAAGTAATAGGTAAGGAATTATGAAAATTGAAAGGGACAAAATAGTGAATCATAGTTTAACACTCATATTCTCTTTTATGAGTGAGTATTATACTCCCTTTAAAAGCACAAGTACGAGAAAAGCTTTCTCGTAGACACAAATACCCATGAGACTCAAATACTAATCCTATTGATAAATTAATGAATAATTATTGGATATACATCGACAGCCTAGCGAACCCAGTGGAGATTTCATAATCGTCGGCATAAGATGGATATCCAAAGAGTTGTGTTTGTTATTGAATTTTCATTAGTTGAGAGATGTATAGAGATAAGGTTATCAATTTACTTAAGCACTCATAGGTATCGTAACTACTCGGGAATTCTTATCCTATTAATTCATGTGCTTCCTTTTTAGTGTATATAAAATCAGAAATAAAAATATCGACAATTAGCATCAATCAATCAACCTATTAATAGTAAGCCAATAACAAGCCAGATTCTATTATCACGTAGTATTTGTTTCAAAGTAGTAATAATTTTAAAGTTTAAGAAATTAGACTATTATTATTTAAATAAGACTCTATTTACAATTATTATCCTCTCACATGCAACATCACATACCAATATATGTGAGCCAAGAAATTACAACAATTTCCATAGCACTTTCGTCTCCTTCAACAGCTATGCGCCTTTGTTTTTTTTTTAGACGGTCAAAATATATTTTTATTTAGGCCAATGACCAGCTCGGATCTAAAGAGTGAACGCTCATAGGCTAAACACTCCGAATGGACCCAAAGTCAAGCCAGAGACTGTAGGCATTGAAAATTACCTAAAAGTGCCCAAAACGTGACTCATGACGATAGATTGACAATCAACGACCCATCTGACGATGCAACAAAGAACCGCTCACGACGTAACCGCGCCACAAATGCATAAAAGCGAGTTGACAAATGCATGAAGCAAGTCAGCGAGGTGTGCAAGCCAGTGAAGCGACGAATCGTGGGACAAATCCAACAACGAAGCTCCAGATCAGCGAATACCGACGAGACGGAATCAGCCGGACTCAAACGTCGATGGAACCGAACCAATCGAACTCCGGAATCGATGAAACCGACAACTCCAAGCCAAATCGGACTTGGATCGATGGAATTGAACTCAGGATTGACAGAATCGCAACATCAGAAAGTCAGAAAAAACCTGGAAAATGGCAAAACGAGGGCGCCAAGGCCGAGGCAACTTGGCCTTGACTGAGGTGGCTCGACCTTGGTGACTCGGCCAAGGCCGAGGTGATTCCGCCAAGGCTGGGCCACAAAGCCCTCCCCCCTCTTTCACCTATAAATAAAGAAGTGGGGTCTCATTTGCAAGGGCTGGGAATTTAAGGCTGGAAAAAATTCAAATCTGAGCTGGGATTTTTGCAAAGACAAGACCTTTTTGCACCGGATTTCTTGTACATGGAGTTCTTCCCGATGCAGATCTACAGATCTACGTATCCAGGAGAGGAGATCGTGCGGATCTAGGTCAGATCTACAGAGCCACCCTCAGGATTAAGCTTGGTCTTAATCCTAGGGCTTGTGCATGACTTCGCTTGGTTGATTTCACCCACTCTGGCAATTATCTCCTTCGTGAGTTAATTCCCGTCGGCGATTATTTTCTTTGTGAGTTAATTCCCATCGGTGATTATTTCCTTCATGAAATAATCCTCGCAAATCTGTAGATCTCACATCTGGATCTAATCACCTGGTGGTCCACCGGAATAGAGTCCTCAGCACAGGCAAAGACACCCACGCAAGTGAGGATTTGAAAAATGGGTCCCGCGTTTGTTCAACAAGGGGGGAAAGTTGTAATCTTTCTTTTTAATTTCATTGTAAACCTTATAAAAAGGAGATCTTTTTTGAATCTCGTTGTAAGCAACCGAAGTTTGTAACGAATTCGTCAATGGAAATCAAAGCGACTTTCTCTGATCACAGCGAAGCTCGCCCACCGAGCCTCATCTAGGGTCGAATTCTGTACTAAATTCGAACCTATTGGCGAAACTCAATAACGAGCTCCGCCAACATCAGCAATGTGGACCAAGTCTTCCACTTCCGAAGAAGGCGCCCCCACATTCCAGCGACCTTCGCCTACAACCATAAAGAACTTCGCCTACGCCATCTGCGAATCTCGCCAGAATCGCGAAGTTCGCCTAAATAGCTGTTTCAAAACTATTTTTAGGGGATAACTGCCCCCACTATCCTATTTTAATAGCCACTAACCCACGTCCTAAGGAGGTCATTAACTCTCTCTTTTAGCCTATAAAAGGAGAGGAGATCATTTATTCAGGGATGGGGTGCGGAGAGAGCCAAGTGACACATACGCATACACAGAGGAGTTTCATAAAAAGAAGGTTGAGCTACCTTCCAAGTAATTCGACCCTTGTCAACATCAAAAGATTCATGAGTCTTAATTCAGTTAGTTAACGGAGTATAAGATCGACACTCCACCGGCACACAGAAAAGAACCTCCAGGAAAATACAACTTTTTCCTTTGTTTCATTATTGTCTCTCAATTGTAATCTGAGTTAATTGCAATAGAAAAGACCCGAAACAATTTTCTTCTTATTAGATTAGATTAGATTAGATTATTTTAAAGTAATTATTTATATTGTATGTTTGACTTTTTGTCTTCAGATCAAGAAATTGCAACAATTTTCATAGCACTTTCATCTCCTTCAACATATATGTGCCTTTGTTATCTTGATAGTAACAAGTTTTAGATCTCTATTATTTTCCATATGAAATAGAGTTGTTCTTACTTAATTTTGAACCCACTATTGTGCTTTTCTTATGCGTGAATCATGTGATTTTGGTTAGATTTTACTCTTACTTTTTTGGGGAAACCGGTTGCTTTTCCTTCAATAGGCTTGCCGCTTCAACATCCTAAAAAGAAATAAAATAATAAAATAATAAAAAAAAGGAAAAAATTCCTTTTAAAAAATCCTCAAAAAATAAAAATTAAATAATAATAATAATAATAAATAATGGAGTTTGACCTTTTGCTCACAAGCCCTTCATCCACATGTTAGTTGCCAATAGTTGGCAATGCATTTGCAACTTTCAACAACTTCAATTTCTATTGTTGGAAGAAATATTGATTTTCTTATTTTTATGTCATCTAACATGACCTTATAGCTCTGTATTCTATAAGGCCATCTCTTAACTCACTTTTTACTAAAATCTTATTATGGTTATTTTTTTCCCCATTAGAACAAAAAGTATCATACTGAAACATGAAATAAATATAGTTCAAAACAAAGCCTTTCATTGTATAGTTTTTTTTTTGCTCACAAGCCCTTTATTAATTGTTATGAAAAACAATTAATAAATTTATTTTCAAAGCTATGGTATATTCTAAGATAATGGTCAAAACTAATAGGTATATTTTGATCTAATTTATAGGAAATATGACTACCACTAACGAACGCCAAACTCAACACATCCAAATAAGCTAGCTCAAGAAGTTTCAGAAAGAATGGACCATTCATGTTATCATCCTTCGAAGTGTAGAGTCCACTTACAATAATGCAAAAGAATCAAGACTCATCAGGGAAATTACTAAGGCTAATTCTCGCTAACGCTAAGGTAAAAGAAAAATATTCTTTATGTTATACTGCTTGCACAAGGTTCCCACTGATCACGTAACATTGAAGAGTAAGGTAAATTGAACTAAACTAAACTTTATGAAGAATGAGTTTTCAACATCTATTCTAGGATAAGTGGTTTATTTTCACACATTGACATATCAAAGGATCTCTCAATAATATTACCATATGACATGTTCAGATAAGAGAGAAAGATAACAACCATATGACATGTTCAGATAAGAGAGAAAGATAACAACATTTAAAAACAAATGAGTTTAAATGATAATAAAAAGGTGCAACCATATCAAAAGATGATTACTACAAAAAACCATCATGAAATTTAGATTTTAAAATAGTTGCCAACAACATAGATGGAAATATGCGAATTACCAGAATGTCATTGATAATTTAAAATTTTCAAAAAAGCCATCAAATTTTTACAATTTGTAAAGAAACCCGCAAAGGTTTAAAATTGCAAAAAACCTAAAATTTCAAAAGTTACATCCAATACATAAAAAATTTGAAAATTATCAATAGACAAAACCACTAAGTTTTAAGAACTTTACAAATAAAATAGAAATTATTTTATATTATTTTATTAAGATATTTAAATTTAACTTCTAATTTAAGATTTTACTAGACCTTTTCAACATCTTAAGATAATCTAAGTTAATGTTGGTAAAAAAATCAATAACATATTAGATTAAAAACATCTCCTTAAGATATAAAATTAAAAAATATTAATAGATTACAAATTAGGGTGACTATATAAATTAAAATAACTTAATATAATTTTACTCATCACTTTGAGTAGCAAAAATACATACGTAGCATTAGTTAAGAGAACACTATATTACATAGAACTAATTAAAATATAATATATAGATTAGCATTAATTAATTATATTTTTACAACCATTGATCTCTGATGTTAATAATATTTGCAAGGCAATAAAATACAGAGAGTAACGTATGGAGAGACTATCGAAAAGTTTATAGATATGCTTCGAAAGAATCAAATTGTTTTCATTTCAAATGGAGAAGTGAAATGAATAAACCCAGCTTTTCTAAGTGTCCACAAGTCACTTGAATTAACGTTAACAAAAGATATATCTATCAAATAAGCACCAACTGATTTCCACTTGGAAAAGATATTAAACAACTTTGTCCCAATTGAAGAAGTATTTTTCATGAAAGATACAACAAAAATTAGTAAGTACTTATAAATTTCATAATTTAATTTGCAATACCAAATGAGACATAAATTTATAGAATCATAAACTTATTATAAAATTACATGCAGATGTTCTTGCAATAACAACTAATGTGAAGCCGGTTTCAGCTATGTTACGAGACATAACAAACCAGATAATAGGAGAGAAATCACGATAATGGATAAAAGGTATATACATAATACTTATTTTCAATATCATAAGGAAAAAAATAACATTCTTTCTTTATTCTTTCTTTTTCATACACAGTGGAATGACTCTACACGCAACTTTATTTGGGGATACGGCTACAAATGAAGGATCAATTCTTGAAGACACAATTAAAGATAAGTCTAAAATAGCATTATCAGATTTTAAAATCTCTATATATAAAGGCACATATTTTATTACTAAAATTCTTATTAAAGACAAGTAAACATAAATTTCATCTTATGATTATCTCAATTTTGCAGAAGAGACAAGCATGTCATCGCAAATTATATCAATAATATGTATCAACCTAAAAATACAACTTGCTAAAAATTAACGGAATGATAAGTAGAATATGCATACCTTCATATACTACAATAATGAAAAAGTATTATATTTTAATCTAATATGCATGTTTCATTTAAAAGAAGCTGCAAACGCAAAATGATTTCCATCAAAACTCTTTATAAATGCAAAAGAAATTCAAATTAGTGATATTATGCAAACATCACAGAATTCAATACATGTACAATATTAGAAACTTACTCTTATTCACACAATTAAAGCTAACTGAAATTTACCAATATACAGACACGCTATTGTACATTTAAGGCAAAAATAACTATCATTTTAAATAGACTTGAGCCTGGTTCTACGCTTGCAAAGGCTGCAACAAGAAGGTAGATAAAGATGATAAATATTGCAAAATCGCTGAAGACTTAGTATCAATGTTAAGTAATATAATTTTTTTATGACATGAACATATCAAAATACAATATTAACATATATGTAGAAATCAACAATGAAAACTACAAGTATGAGTTAAGATTCTCGTGGAAAATGTCACATGCAATGTAAATGTAACACTATTTGATGCAACAGAAATTTTTATTGGATGTAAAATAGAAGAATTCATTTCAAAGAAAAAAGAGGTAATTCCTAACTCTATTCAAGTAACAAATTAGAAAATCAGAAAAATTTTCATATATATGAAATTAACCTTTGTTCTCATTAAAACTGAAAAATAATCAAAGTCTATATTTCTAAAAGTTGTGTTGAACATCGAAAAGACATTCAAATTCCTAGTGAAGTTAGATGAGAAGACAAAAGATGAAAGAGGTGAAGGAAATATAATAGCAGCCTGATATCACCATTGACGTAGATGATGAAGACGGAACTCTAAAATTACCTAGGATAAAGATAAAGATAGAGAAAGATTGATCTCGGCTCAATTAAAATATAAATTAAAAAGAATAAAGGATAATATTATTTGAACATTTTTTATTATAACTTAATTTTTTGAGTAAAATTAAGCATATTTAGAAGCGATTTTCATGCAAAAATTTTTAGTACTTTCACATGCTTATATGATTACTTTTATCATATAAAATTATACTATTGTTACTATTAATCTTTAGATTTTATCTTTTTTTTTAATGTTAAGTCTATCAAATGATGTAGGCTGAGATCTCATATATATATATGTGTGTGTGTGTGTGCGTGCGCGCGCGCGCGCGCGTGTGTGTGTGTGCACTTTTTGTTTATATTTGCTTTTGAGATTGTTTATTATAAAATATAATCTTATAATGTCCCAAAATGCTGTACAATTCTGTTTTCAATACAATGATAAATGTGGTTTCTTTATTGCTAGAACTATAGCTCATGATGATATTGTTATTCATGCTTGACTCCATATTATAACTTGGGATTAGTAGAGTTTGGAATATAACATGTAGTATCAATTTAACTTATTTTTTTTTACTATTCTGCTTAAAGATCTTATTATGTCAATTGATATATTTTTCCTAGGGAATCAATTAAGATATCCTGATTAAGTATACTAGTGTTTTAGCCCGTGCTAAGCACGGTCTTATCGCAATTCATCTATATTTCGTCGTGTTTCAATCACTCTTAT
>JBAKGM010000081.1:15740797-15753188 GCA_037177215.1 Asparagus racemosus | reverse complement strand
TTTGTGGGGGTGGTGAACCACTCTGTGGTATGCACAGTACTTCAGATCTGTGGTCCTCTATGCTTCCTCTTGATTTTGGGTCGGAGGCAGCTTGATCTTGTTATTCTCCAGGAGGTATTTGAAAATACCAAGAACCTCGTCTTCCTCGCAAGAATAGACTTTAGAGAATCTTAGTTCTGAAGTCTTCTGCTTCTGCAACTGTTGCGGCGCTCGCTATTGGATAGCTTAGTTTGCGTCCACAGCTTTCGCTTGTGCCTTCGCTTTACCGTGTGGGGTGAAATTCTGTTTGTGCGCATATGCCACTTGCTGGCCCCTTTCCGCCCTTTTCCTCTTAAGGAATCTCTCGACTTGCTCCCCACGCACCTTCAAGTCCTTCCAAGTCTTGGATGGCACCATTCCCATTACTTTAAGAATGTATAATGAAAGGTTATTGTGGTAGGTTTGGAGGATGAACTTCTCAGTAATCAGATCCCGGCAATTCATCGCCTTGCTCCGGAACCGCTTGACGAAGGTGTCAACTATTTCTCCTTCCTTCTGCTTCTCATCCAACAACGTCCCGATGGATATTTCAGTGTCATCGTCGAAGAAGTTCGCAAGGAACATGGACTCCATGTCGTCCCAGCTGGTAACGCTCTCTGGTTTGAGACGGCGACACCAATCGAAGGCGGTTCCACGAAGGGTGCCAATGAATGACCGACCATCAAGAACTCATTTCTAGAAATCACCCCCAAGTGAGACTTAAAGTAGATCAAATGTTGGGTGGGGGACCCCTTTCCATCGAACGGTGTGAAGTTGATCAGGCTGAACTTCGACGGATATGGGATTGACTCCCAGTCCCTCAGGTACGGACACAGCATTCCGATCTTCTTCACTTCTTGATCAGAGATCAAGGTGTTGATCTTACTCTCGAGATCCTTTATCTTCTCGTTTTCCAGAATGGCGATATTGCCGCTAGCATTCTCTTGGCTACCCCTAGCATTTTGTTCGTCAGGGGGATGTCCGGCGCTAAGGTCTTCTTCCTTGTCTGTGTCGCTGTTAACTTAATTGACATTGTTGTGACGACTGGTTTCACCTTAACAGTTCGTCAGCGCTTGGATTTTTTGGTCATGCATTTCTCGCATCTGCTGCATGGCCATCTCCATTTCGAACTTGAAGTTCTCCTTCTGTTTGGCCATTGCTTCTTTCAGCATTTTGGCCACTTGTTCGGCACTGATCATTAGTGCTTCACAGGGTTATCCCTCACTAGAGACTGTGTTATCAGAGGCCAGTGCAGAGTAGGCATTTGACATTTCATCATCTGACGGCAACCCCTTCAGGATCTTGTCCTAATTGGATCGTTGAATAGTTCCGGTCTACAGACGAGTTATCCAGTCGGATGGTCAGGGACCGGCATGAGTCGACGTTCCTCAGCCCATCATGCTGTTGGTGACTCTCGGCAGTTCATCGCTTCTCCTACGAATGCGTCTTGACCTGGGCTTTGGGAGTCCAGCACCAAGTCTGTCGAAGACTGACACCCTCTCTGAAGTTGCTTTGTTGTAGCTACACTCTGATAGCACCGCCTTACTCAACTTGGAATAGAGGCATTGTGTAGGCTTCTTGGGTGAACTCCTCTTTCAGGATCTGCTCGTACCCCTAGCACGATAGCACAACTCATCGGCATGAATGCCAAAGCAACCCATCATGTGTTGGCACGAATTCTCGAGTATAATGTTGTTGTCGTCAGACAAAGACGTCACATTCCGAGTACGAACTACTTTGTCAAAGCTACTAAAAATGACTCGCCTTGACTTTTGTTGGTGGGGGCGTGAAGTTTTGGCGAACTCTCAGACTTCGATTCTCAGTCCGGTATGTGGCGTTGCAGGGGTCTTATTGCCTTTGTTAAGGTGGGTGTGACCTCCTGCATCAAGAGTGACCCGTGATTTCCTCAACGGACCTAGGCGTTCCTTGATCAGAATTTTACCTCGATCATCCTGTAATGGGCCGAGGTGCTCCGTGATTGTTGGCTTGCTAGTTGAAGTAGGAACCAGTTTAGCTAGAATCTTAGAAGTAGATGCTGTAGATGGTCTCGGTGCTGGGGTGACTAAAGTTGGGGTGCTGGTGGGCTTTGGCCTCAACGCCAGGATAACTGGTGTCTTGGTACCAGCGGACTTTAGCTTAGTTGCTAGGGCAACTGGAGTTGTAGCGCGAGCGGACATGGGCTTCGGCGCCGTGGTCGCTAGAGCTAGAGTGCTGGCAGACTTGGGCCTCCAGACTTGGTGGATTCTCGGTGGCTTTATGGCCATCTCCACCTTCTTCAGTTGGCGGGCTTGTTGCACTAAAGCCCGTGCCTGTGCAAGGAGTGTGCGGCGCTTTCGGATGCGCTCCTAAAAAGTGGAACAGTTTGGTTTGACTCGGACGCATTCACTTGCCGATGGCTTGGAGGGGCCACCGATCATCTGAGGCGAAGCCTCTGCTATAACCTGGATCATGGATCCACCTCATAGCAGATCCCATCCGTCAATTGTAATGCCTTAGCGAATTGACACGCCACGCTTTAGAGCCGTCGCTACCGTGCTTTCTTGGAGAGTGCGGCCACGCCATCGGCGGTCATCTCAGGCACCGTGGTAACTTGGGCTGCGGGCACCGAGAGAGAGATAACGCTATCTGCAACTTTGGTGGCAGCGGGGTTGGAATCATCCTCCTGGGACTCAACGTCTGAGGCCCACCGGGTCTTCCTTGCAACGGAGACCCTTTTGGACTTGCGGGGAGAGGCGAATCTGGATGAGGAGGAGAGATACTCCTCGAACTTCTCTTGATCGAACTCGTATTCGACCTCCTCCTCAACCAGGATCAAGATCTGCGGCTACGACACGATGACCTTAGATCTAAGGCTGTTGGCTCCCACGGTGGTTACCTACTTGTTCGTGGGGAAAGTTAGTGTGATTGTCATTGATTGTGAATTCGTTACAGCTCTTGGCTTTTACAACAAAATTCAAATAAAAATCACCTTTTTATAAGGCTTACAATGAAAATCAACAAAGATTACAACTTGTTAACCCTTGATGAACAAATGCAGGATCCGTTTTTTAGATCCTCGCTTGCATGGGATCTTGGCCTGTGTCGGGGACTCTTTTATCCGTCTGTGGACCGCCACGTGATCATATCTATGTGCTAGATCTACAGATCTGTGGTGATTATTTCACGAAGGAAATAATCGTTGACAGGGATAAACTCACGAAGGAGATGATCGCCGGAGTGGGTGAAATCGACAAAGTGAAGTCACACATGAACCCTGAGGTTAAGACGAAGCTTAACCTAGAGGGTAGATCTGATAGATCTAACCTGGACCCACCTTGATTCTCCTCATCGCTGTGTGGATCTGAGTTGTGATGTGTTCTTCGCTTGCACGAGATATAGATCTAAGTTTTCTTCTTTGCTGATGCTCAGATCTGTGCAAAAGCTCTCACGAATCTTAGCCTCAGACTCAAAAAATTCCAACCTCTTTTATGTCTGTTCCCGATTCCTCTGGGTGTTTCGTCTACTTTTGATTTACCCTGGTCACGTCGAGTCTGAGTCTGATTGATTGTCTTGTTGATTCTGGAGCTCGATCGATTTAATTTCGTCACCGTTTAGGTCCGGTTAATTGCAACGTCTAATTGGTTCGGTTCCGTTGACGTTCGAGTTAGGTTGATTCTGTCTTGTTGACGTACGAGTCTGGTTGACTCGCCTTGTCGAAACTCGCTAATCTGAAGCTTCATCATTGGATTTATTTCATGATTCACCACTTCATTGACTTCTACGCCTTGCCGACCCGCTTCATGCGTTCGTCAACTCGCTTTATGCGTTTGCGGCGTAGTTGCGTTGTCAGCGGTTCTTCGTCGCGTCGTCGGATGGGTCGTCAATTGGCAATCCATCGTTACGAGTCACATTTGGGAACCTATAGGTAATTTTTAACGCCTACACCAAACCCAATCTTCTTAGCCAGAAGGAGAAGATATTACAGATACTGAAAATAATCCTATTCAATAGGATGGCATATCCACAAAGCTGTCATGTTAACAGGTACCTCTGATAGTCCATTTCCTCCAAATTCCCCCACCAAACTCTTCAAATAGTGGTCTGCTATGTGATGTGCCTCTATTCTGGTCATATGTGTTATGCTCCAATGTCAATGAAAGACTTGACAGATAGTGGTCCATTTGGCTATATGCCATACTTACCCCTTTTCCCCCTTGCACTTGTTCAGAACAGGGAGTTGTTCGTTGGATTATGAGTAATAAATTTTCTGCGTTGTCATGTTTAATAAAATCAACTTGTCGACCCTCCTCTTCAGATAAGTTCCTCAAAGCTATTCAAATCACAACTAAATCCCGACAATCAACTTATCAATCCTTCTCAATAGGATGATAAGTCTTCAATTTTGCTTAAATCACAACCAACTTATCAATCCTTCTCAATAGGATGATAAGTCTTAAAATTTACTTAAATTGCAACCAACTTATCCATCCTTCTCAATAGGGGATAAGTCCTCAAATTTGCTTAAATCGCAACCAACTTATCCATGTTTCTCAATAGGATGATAAGTCCTCAAAGTTGCTTAAATCGCAATCAACTTATCAATCCTTCTCAATAGGATGATAAGTTTTTAATTTTGTTTAAATCGTAATCAACTTATCGATCCTCCTTAATAGGATGATAAGTCCTCAAATTTGCTTAAATCACAATCAACTTATCAATTCTTCTCAATAGAATGATAAGTCCTAAGCCTTGTTCACACCACAAGCCCTAAGCCTTGTTAACACCACAAGCCCAAAGCCTTGCTCACGCCACAAGCCCTACGCCTTGTTCAAACCACAAGCCCAAAGCCTTGTTCACACCACAAGCCCAAAGCTTTATTAGCACCACATGCCCTAAGCCTTGTTCACACCACAAGCCCAATGCTTTGTTCACATCACAAGCCCTAAGCCGTGTTCACACCACAAGCCCTAAGCCTTGTTCATACCACAAGCCATGTAAGCCTTGTTCACATCACAGGCTTTAAACCTTGTTCAAAGCACAGGTTTCATATTTTGTCCCCCGACAAAACTGAAACTTATCGACTCTCACCAATAGAGCGATAGGTCCTCAAAATCTTGTTCAAACCACAAGTATGAAAGACATGCTAAGTTAACATTACACTTTTGGCACCTTAAAAAAAGTCTAAAAGGCTTAGTTGAAAATGTAAGGGTCAACCCCGCGTCTCAACTCCAAAATGTGAAAGCCAACACTCCGTCTCAACTTAAAGACACAAGAGTCAGCCATGCGTTTCAACTTCAAAGTGCTAGAGTTCATCCTTGTAACGACTAGCGTGGACAAAAGCAGAATGCAGTTTCTTTCAAAATGGAGAGCAATACCTTCTCAGAATCGAACAAAGAAGAAATCCAAAGTATTTTGAAAGCTCGTTCCAGTCAACTGAAAACTTTCGAAAACTTTGGAGGGGGTTCTTTCGGCTGACAAAAATGAAATTAGCATTCTAAGTTAGAAAGCAGAGCTCACCTCCGTGTTCTCACCATGGCGTTCTAAGTCAAAACATAGAGCTCACCTCCGCATTCTCACCACGGCGTTCTAAGTCAAAATGCAGAGCCCACCTCTACGTTCTAAGTCAAAATGTAGAGCTCACATTTGCGTTCTAAGTCAAAACGCAGAGCTCACCTCTACATTTTAAGTCAAAACGCAGATCTCGCTAAGATGCAGAGCTCACCAAAACACGGAGCTCACCTCTGCATTTTAAGTCAAAACGTAGAGCTCGCTAAGACATAGAGCTCACCAAAATGTAGAGCTCACCACTGCACGAAGCTCACTACCGCGCAAGGCTCAAAACGCATCACTCATCACCGCATTTCCAAGCTCAAAATGCATGGCTCACCATCGCGTTTCTAAGCTCAAAACGCATATCTCGCCACCGTGTTTCCAAGCTCAAAAGGTGTGGCTCACCACCACGTTTCCAAGCTCAAAACGCGTGTCTCAGCACCACGTTTCCAAGTTCAAAGCACAGAGCTCACCACTGCGTTCTCAAATCAAAGTGCAGAGGGTCATGTGCAGAATGCAGACCTCGCGTTTGATCCATTCAAACACATTGTAAATAGTTCCAAAACTATTTTACACGATTTGAGGAGAGATTTAAGGGATCAGTTACACCCTTTAAACCCCTATAAAGAGCTGGGATAATAGCTGAAAAGAGGGGCTAACACGAAGAGGAGTTCCACGAGTTAAGAATTCTTCTTTGGATCGGTCAAACTCATTTTTAAGTTTGCAAACTCGTTAGAGTTCTAAACTTACTTTGCGAGTTCTTTTCAATGTTGTTCCACGAGACAAGATAGTCGGATAGTCAACGAGATACAAGATTCAAGCTTTCATCGCTACCATGAAGAACCCAAGTTAAACAAAGGGAAGGATCTCCGTCAATCTTTCCTTCTTTTGTAAATTGGGCAACCAATGGAGGAAGTTTGTAATTTCTTTCTTTTTCTCAGTCAATTAGAGAGGGATTACTTCGAGAGATTGTAATTTATTCTTTTTCTAAATTAGTTAGAGAGAATGACTCTAATTTTACATCTCTCAAAATTTCCTCGCGAACAAATACATTATCACCCACTTGGAATTCTAAATTTTTCCTTCGCTTGTTTGCATATCTCTTTTATTGGTCCTGACCTGCGAACATTCTTTGCCTTATTTACGGACCTTTAAAATTGCTTCTTCAAGTATAGGAATGAAGTGTGGTTTTACAATTTTTCTTTCTCCGGCTTCATCCCAATGAATAGGTGACCTGCATTTTTGGCCATACAAAGCTTCGAAAGGTGCCATGCCAATAGTGGTCTGGTAGCTATTATTGTATACAAAATCTACCAACGTGTGTTGCTTATCCCAATTTCTGCCAAAAATCAAGTACACATGATCTCAATATGTCCTCTTAAGTTTGTATTGTTCATTCTGATTGTCTATCCATTTGAGGATATGCAGTTGTACTAAAACTTTGTTTAGTACCCATCGCCATTAGTAGTTGTTACCAAAATTGAGATAGAAATCTTGGGTCCCGATCAAATACTATACTAATGGGGGTCACATACAGTTGTGCCCCTTCATCAATATATAAACAAGCTAATTTCTCAAGAGGATACATCTTATTAATAGCGGAGGAAATGTACTGATTTAGTAAGTCTATGCACCATTACCCATATTTTATTATTTCCTTTACGTGATGTTGGTAGTCCACACACAAAGCCCATTGTAATATGCTCCCATTTCCACTCAGCAACTGGTAATGGTTGCAAAAATCCTAATGGTCTCTGATGCTCTCACTTGACTGATTGATAAGTTAAGCATTTAGCCACAAATTTTGCTACATCTTTCTTTATGCCGGTCCACCAATAAGACTACTTTAAATCATGATACATTTTTGTTTTGCCTAGATGAATGGTATATTTGGATCTGTGTGCTTCTTGAAATATTTCCTTTTAGTTTAGAGTCATCGGGTACACATACTCTTCCCTGAAATTTTAAAATTCCATCTGAACTGATATTGAATTCACTCTTGGCTCCTTTGTGAATCTTTTTCTGAATCTTTTGTAATTCTGGATCTTGATTTTGTAGTTCTTTAATCTTCTGTAAGATAAGCGGTCATGCTTGAAGATTTGCAAATAATAAACCATTGTTTGTTTCTTCTAGGGACCATTGAATTAATTCTTTTTCCAATTCCCATCTTTTGACAACTATTATAGATAACCTTATTTTTCTACTAAGAGCATCAGCAACAACATTTGTTTTTCTGGAGTGATAATTGATGGTACAATCATAATCCTTTAAATATTCCATCCATCTAGTCTTCCTAAGATTCAAATCTTTCTGAGTAAATATATACTTTAAACTTTTGTGGCCTATATATACTTCAAATATCACCCCATATAAGTAATGTCTCCATTTTTTAAAGCAAATATTATGGCTCCTAGTTCAAGATCGTATGTGGGATAATTTACCTCATAAGGTTTCAACTTTGGTGAAGCATTTGCTATTACTCTCCCATTTTGCATAATACACACCCTAATCCTTCTTTTGAAGCATCTGCATATATCACAAAATTATGATTTCCCTGTGGCAAGGCTAAAATTGGGGCGGTTGTCAGTTGCTTTTTCAATTTTTGGAAGCTTCTCTCGCATTCATCATTCTAGTAAAACGGCTTTTTCTTCTGAGTCAAGCTTGATAAGGGTTGAGAACTCCTTGATAAATCTCCTATAACCCTGCCATCACCAGAAAACTTCTTACTTCTGTCACATTCACAGGCTACTTTCAAGCAAGCACAACTTCTACTTTTGATGGGTCCACACTAATTCTTTCAATAGAAATTACATGTCTGAGAAATAATACTTTTGGTAACCAAATTTCACACTTGCTAAATTTAGCATATAATTTATGAGTATGAAGAGTTTATAGCATTTGGTGCAAATGATGTTCATGTTCTTTAACTGATTTGGAATAAACTAAAATGTCATCAATAAAGATAACCAAAAATTGATCTAGGTATGGCTTAAATATTCTATGCATTAGATCCATGAAAGCAACCGGTGCATTTGTTAATCCAAAAGGCATAATTGCAAACTCGTAGTGTCCATACCTTGTTCTGAATGCAGTCTTAGGAATATCTTCCTTGCAAATCATTAATTGATAATATCCTTGTCTTAAATCAAATTTGGAGAATAATTTTGCTCCTTGAAATTGGTCAAACAATTCATCAACGAGAGGAAAAGGATATTTATTCTTTATTGTTATGTTATTTAAGCCCCTGTAATCAATACAAAGCTATAAAGATCCATCCTTTTTCTCTACAAACAACACTGGTGCCCCCTATGGTGAGGTACTTGGTCTAATTAAGTTTCTTTCTAATAAATCATGCAATTGTACTCTTAGTTCTTTTAATTTTGCGGGTGCCATTCTATACGGAGCTTTGAATATTAGGGCTGTTCCTAGAACTAATTCACTAATAAGTTGAGTTTCTCGATATGGAGGTAAGGTTTTTAACTGTTGAGGGAATACATCAGGGCATTCTTTTACCACCGGAACTTCTTCAATCTTTGCTTTATCGGTAGGGTTATTTATTATATAGGCCAAATATCCTTCGTGTCCCTTTCTTAATAATTTATGGGCTTTTACTGCAGAAATTAAGGTAGAGGGTGTTTCCTTTCCTTCTCCTTTCAACTCCATTTCTAATTGTCCAGGTGGATAAAATATTACTATCTTTCCACATGGGCAAGATGTTTAGCTAACCAGTCCATTCCTAGTAGGACAACCAATTCTTTGATAGGTAGTAATATTAAATCTGCTTGGAAATTTATGTCGCCAATTTTAACATCAAAACACTTCTATACGCTATCAGTGACAATGTTGCTTCCTACAAGGGTGCTAACTTCTAATTGATAAGGTACGTCATCAACATCCTTGTTAATAAGTTTTGCGAAATGAGGTGCAATATAGAGATGTGTCGATCTAGGATCTATCAAGACTCTAGCAAGTTTATTTAAAACTAGAAGGGTACCATCCACTACTGAAGAAGTGTTGGGCCCCTTTTCCTCATCTATTGCCCAAGCTCTTCCATGAATGTGAGGTTTGTTTCCCTTAGCATCCTTCTGCCCTTGGTCAACTTTTCTTGGTGTCCTTGGACAGTCCCTTACAAAATGACCATCCTCACCACAATAGGTGCATTTTCTTTTTTTTTTCAACACTGGTCTTTAGTATGTCTAGACTTGTCACAAAAGGTACAGGTCAAAGAATTATTCTTATTTTGAGGTGAGATGTTAACAGTCTTAGCTCTCTTAGCATCATATTTTCCTCTTCCTTTCCAGTAATTAGGGGCATACCTTACCTTTGAAGATTGTCCCTAGATCTTCTGTTTGTTCTTTCGCTTTTTAATTTTTGATGTTAATTCTAGTGCTTTTACATATGTAGTACTTTCTGAAGCTATCATTGCATCTTGAATTTCATCTCTTAATATTTTTACAAAAATTTTCTAATTTTACACTCCTCAATATCAACTATATTCTTGGCAAACTTCATCAACTTCTTAAATTTTGCATCATATTGTGCAATGGTCATATTTCCTTGCTTTAAGGTGATAAATTTCTCCTCTCGTTTTCCCTAATAACATGTGGAAAATATTCATTATTAAATTCTTTAATAAAGTTTGTCCATATACGTGGCGTACTTTCTTGGGCCCATTTTTTCTCAACCATCCTCCACCATTATCGTGTTACTCCTTGTAGTTGTAATACTGCATAAGAAACCTTTCTTTCCTCATCATATCGTAGTATAGCAAAAATATTTTCTATGTCTTCAAGCCATGACTCTGCTTTTTCATCATCTAGTTCACCGGAGAATTACAGTGGATTAAACTTTAAAAATCTTTGAACAGCTTTATCTCCCTCCACTTAATATTTTTATTTTTGGCTTGCCTTGCTTCTAGTTCATTGCATTGAACTCATTAGCTTTGCACAAGTTGTGTAAGTGTCACCAAAATTTGAGTTAAAATGTTAGGATCTTGCTCATGCTGGTTATTATTTCCTAGGTTCCGTCGTGGTCTCCCTTGTCCAATCATCTTAAAATAAAATATTTTGTAACATAAATTAGATATTCAACATACATTATTAATTAAGTAACTTTTTTAGATAATCATTACATAAACTATTATCATGTGAAACTTACAAAACTTAATGTGGTTAAACTTACAACTATGTGCCTTGATCATAAGATAAAGTGGTACATCTAAAACAAAGTAACACACTTAATATTTCAAGCAAACCATTGCTAGTAGTATAATCTTTTATTAGTATATTATATATTCTACTGCAAGTCACTGGTTTTCATCATTTTCCGAAGCTTTTTCTTTTGGCTCCTCCTCTAAATCACCCTCAAGATCTTCTTCCGAGCTTGATGGGATTACAACAATTTTGGGATTGTTGTTTTTCCTTACTTTTTCTAATTCTTCAATCACATGTAGCCTTTCAGTTTGTCACTGCACAGTGTAGCACCTAAGGTCATGATTTTCTTGAGCGAAAGCATTACGTTCCTGTAGAATACCCTCTATGTATCGGTACAATGTTTGCTTTTCATTTTCTAATAGCTAGAGTTGGCGCTTAGTTTGTTCCATCACAGACTCAGTATTTTCACGTATGTTTGTGCACTCCCACATATAAACATCTCTTTGAGCCACTCTCTCTATAACCTTTTCATTGGTGAATAATTTTCCACATGGACAAGGTCAATTTGGGTTATTACTATTTGCAACAGTACTTGCTGAGTTAGCCATTTCCTGCAGCAATACATAGATTAATGACAACAATATAACATGTTAAATACACCTAACCTACAGGCTGAGGATCCTATCCCGGCTTTTAATTAGGTTTATTAACCTACGCTCTAATACCAACTTGTCACACCCCAAATTAGCATTATCTCCTAATTTAGATAAATCATTCTTGGAGCATAAAGCTGAATTTACATAAATCATCAACTTGCTTTGTTATTTTATTTACTATGCACAGTATTTTATAAGACAAGATTCTCTTTCCCCAAACTCTTATTGCAAGTCATCTTTCATTTATTCTTTGCAGCAATTGCTTTCTAAACTTCTGCTAAATCTAAAAAAGATGATTAATAAAGGGTGAGCTACACTAGCCTAGTGAGATCATTGACATAAGTCATGTACTTAACAATAACTATAACAATGATAAGTAAGAAAGATCAATTGGAAATCAGCTTGGAAATGATGCTTTCAATACATGAAATGCATATCTCATCAATGACATGCAAAACACTTCAATGACCACCTTACCTGTCGATTCCATAATAAAATGATAACAATAACGATATAAGGCTCAAAGCCTTGCATATTCCGTTATATGCCGATCAATCAATGTGATAAAATGATAACGATAACGATATAAGGCTCAAAGTCTTACATATACCGGTTATATGCCAATTCATCAATACGATAAAAGGATAACGATAATGATATAAGGCTCAAGGCCTTGCATATTCCGAATATATGCTAATCAATCAATATCAATCAACACTGATGGTTCCTTTTCAGTTTACCAATCATTAAGCATGGTGCTGAAGTGTATGCAAAGTGCATGAATTTTCCAATTATGAGTATAACAAAATCAAACCATGAACGATCAATAAATTCCTTGCATACGATAAGAGAAAACATGGTAACACATAAAATTTGGTAGATAAAGCGAGATTAAAATGTGGTAGTATATAAAAAGATAATAACTTATGCCTTTCACCATGGTGATATGTCTCTTTAAGACACTAAAATTTTTGAACTTTGGATACAACTTCAAAATGAAGGCTCAGCCCCTATTTATAGGCATCGATATATATA
>JBAKGM010000081.1:15695682-15711802 GCA_037177215.1 Asparagus racemosus | reverse complement strand
GAATTTGGCAAATAAAAGTCAAATAGGTCGAAATTTACAAATAAAAGTCTTAAAAGGTCTATTTCGAAAATTTGTCCAATTTTGAATGATTTTATATGTTCATAACTTTGTATGCAACAAATACACTTAAGTCTCATGGCAATAATTAATCAATCATCATTATATAATATTAATGAGTAGAGACAACAGTTTACATCAATCAAAGACTTGTAGCATGAACATAGTATAAACATTTAAGAAAGTAGAAATAGATAATGAATACTGTGAAATCAAAATTTTTAATACTTAGCTATTGACTCTTTTAATGTTTGTGAGAGCCTTTGCTACCATGAGAGCCTTTACCAATCAGCATATTTTTTTAAAGGTATCAAAGATATAGGGAATAGGGCACTGCCCCTTTAATCGACACTGAAGTTGATATTATCGAGTTTGTTGAATGGTATAAAGGAAATTCAAGGCACAAACTGGAGATTCATTCCAATTGGTCCCTCTAAAAAGTGTGTTAAGTGAGATTTAAGCCCTAAAGCTGGCCAACTGGGAGCCTTTAAGCGGACCAAGGATTTTGTTACAATTTTAGGCATGACCGAAGCACCCCCTGGATCATATTGACTAAAGAGGCACCTGTGATGCTTTTTAGAAGGAAGTTTTTATTGAGTTTCTCCCCATGAAAGACACTATTATTTTGTGGATAGGGAGACCACTATCGCAAGGATTTATGTCGTAAATGACTTGTTGTCCGCAGTTCATTTGGATCATGGTTGGGAAGAGTTTCATGATGTCTGATCTATGAGGCTTTATTACAAGAATGTTTTATATCATTATTGAGTTTGTCTCCATGAAATAGAATATTATTTTGTGGGTAGGAAGATCACTGGCACAAGGATGCATGTAACATGACTTGTTATCCACAGTTCAAAATTTGGAATTTGGCTAGGACAGTCTCCACCTTATCTTGTCTCTGTGGACATTGTACTCCATTCATCCACTTATTAGTACATAAATGGTCGTACAATATATATGTTACATGCCATCATGCTGGTTTTATATATGAAGTCCCTGTTGGGTTGCCTAAAATATTTTCAAATAATAGTAAGAAAAAGGCCTTCCCATTGGTTTCTGTGGTTAAATTCGTTTGTTATAGAGATTCTTAATTGTACTAATCTCTTTGGCATGCAAATGCGAGTGAATTTCCATGATTTAGATTTAAACGAAGCAAATTTTTGTCTCAAACTTTCTTTCAAACTAAGATGGCTGATATCTTACTGTTATTAGTTCTCTTTCTGTCTGGCTTTATCTCTGATAGAGTTTATCTTTATCTAGTGGTCTCTTTCCCTTTTATTGGACCTGCAAGTATGTTGTTTAGGGAACATATCTTACTCTGTTCGATAAAACCTTCGTGAGATTGGTTTTTAGGCTATGCGATCCATCTTGTGCAGAGCTGGGAGCACATTACAGTTTTGTTTTTCTCCTTTCATATCTGTCTATGGAAAAAAGTTCCTTTTTTCTTTTGGATAATCATTTTGTTTGAAAGAATATGAGTTAATATCTTGTATACTGCTTTTTTCTACATCAGTATTGAATTTCTTCATTATGATCCTCTTAAGTAACTCGATAATAATATTTTTTGCAGCAATTGGCTTGCTAAAGCAGGAGGTTGAGAATCTTGGGGATCTTGATCCATCTGCTGAGATCTTGATTCGTTTATTATGCACTGTGCCTGGGTGGGCTGAAAAGAATGTGCAGGTATTATATGTCCTTTTTGGAAGAAGACGTAGAGTCATTTATGCAAGGCTTATTAAAACCTTTTCTTCATTTATGTAGGTTCAGCAACAGGTGATTGAGGTCATAACATATATTGCATCAACTGTGAAGCGCTTTCCAAAAAAATGTGTTGTACTTTGTCTTCAAGGTCAGATCTTAATTAAGCGTGAATTTCTGGTACAACAATTCCTGATCTTTTTTCCGTGTTCCTATCTTATGAAGTTTTAATTTCTACATCCTTAAACCAAGCATCTCAGATTTATTTGTGTTTATAAAAAGCCTATAGCATTTAATTTATGCTGTTTGAGTTTGTAATTGACATCACATTGTAAGAATAGTGGGAAAATTTGCCATTTCCCGATTCTAGAATCTCTTCATATTTTATATGATTCCGAATTTCCTGTAACTTGGTCTTTGCTTTCTAGACAGTTGCTTTACAAACATTATCATACTAGTGAGTACCACTCTAATCTTCCTTTTGACAGGTATTAGCGAACGGGTAGCAGATATCAAAACACGTGCTCATGCAATGAAGTGTCTTACTAGCTTTTCTGAAGCAGTGGGACCAGGTTTTGTATTTGACAGAGTAAGCTTATATTTGCTTATTGTATATGTATTATGTTTTGTTAGCATCTTTTATCTTCACGCAGTGAAGATGCAGCTAGTTTTGAACAGTACCTATATTTAAATAGCCATTTTGATTATATTAGCTCTACAAAATTATGAAAGAGCACAAGAATCCAAAAGTTCTCAGTGAGGGAATTCTGTGGATGGTCTCTGCAGTGGATGATTTTGGTGTTTCCCATATAAAGTTAAAGGTAATTGTATTTTGTGACGAAATAGTTCTTTGTCATAGTTTTACTGCTCTTTTACTGATTGAAAAATGTGACTTTTTCTAGGATTTAATTGATTTTTGCAAAGACATTGGACTGCAGTCCAGTACTGCTGCAACAAGAAACTCAACTATAAAGCTTATTGGAAGCCTACACAAGTTTGTTGGTCCAGGTAAAGATCTATGGTGTTTACTGCATGATCTGATTCTTATGATTTGAATGGAGTTATAATATTCACTTGCATGCAGATATTAAAGGTTTCCTGGTCGATGTCAAGCCTGCACTTCTTAGTGCATTGGAAGCAGAATATGAGAAAAATCCATTTGAGGTATAGGCATTCATTGCTGAACTATATTGCTATCGCCAACCTTTTGAACATAAATTTATCAAACTTACTTGAGTTTGTTGATAGGGTGCTGCTGCAGCTCCAAAGAAAACTGTAAAAGCTTTAGATTCCACATCCACTGTCTCTGCTTCTGGGCTTGATGGTTTGCCACGGGAAGATATTAGTGCAAAGGTTACACCTAATCTACTAAAGAATTTAGGCAGCCCTGACTGGAAGGTGTGGTTGTTAAGAATTTTGTTTTTGTTTTTGTGTGTATATTTGTCATCAACCTTTGCTTGCACTCTTTCAACAGTTAGGCTTAAGTGCAGGTACGGTTGGAGTCCATTGAATCGGTAAATAAAATTTTGGAAGAAGCTAACAAACGCATCCAAGCTGCAGGAACCGGTATGCTTTTACGTATTGCAACTCTAGGTGGATTGTGAGATTAGAGCAATATAAGCCTAATGATGTTGATTATTTCTTTTGCAATTTCCAGTTGAATTACTTGGAGCTCTAAGAGGACGTTTGTTTGACAGCAATAAGAATTTAGTAATGGCAACCTTGACTACGATTTCCGGGATTGCATCTGCTATGGGTCCTCCAGTTGAGAAATCTAGCAAGGTTTTGCCCTCTATTTCTCCCTGTCACTGCTTTATTTATGCCTTGCACATAATTCTGACACTATAATTTATATAGGGAATTTTGTCAGATATATTGAAGTGTTTAGGTGATAATAAGAAGCATATGAGGGAATCCACATTGAACACTTTAGATGCATGGATTGGAGCAGTGCAACTTGATAAAATGGTACGTACTGCTTAAGCTGTTGTGGATTTGTTCTATGGTTGTTTGTATATTGATCTATTTATATTTGCTGGACTTAGGTTCCATACATTACAGTTGCATTGGCTGACCCAAAACTTGCTGGAGAAGGGAAAAAAGATCTTTTTGATTGGATGTCCAGGCATCTTTCAAAGAATAGTGAATTACCAGAAGCTTTGCAGCTAATGAGACCAACTGCTGCAGCACTTTCGGTAAGGCTTAAACTGCTAATTTGCAGTGACTCTTACCAGTTATATGGGTTTTTAAAACTAGTTTATCCGCTTTATCATCTTTCTTTTGGATAATAAATTGGCACTCATTTAGATGTTTATTTAGTCATCCACTCTTACCAATGCAGGATAAGTCAGCGGAAGTTCGGAAAGCTGCTGAGATAACTTTTGGTGAAATTTTGAGGGTTTGTGACCCAGAACTGGTATGTGGTTAATGCCTGCAACCTGTCCCTTCATGTGCTTGCTTGCTAAACATCATTACCCCCCCTTTACCGAAACCCCCCCCCCCCCCAAAAAAAAAAAAAAAAAAAAAACCAAAACACACACACACATCAGGGACTCTACTCGTGCACACCCTCATACACAATTCTATTTCACACTTCAAACTCGTCTAAAGCCATTGCACTAGGGTATTTGATGAATGCCATTACTGTGATTTTAGGTGACAAAGAACTTGAAGGATTTACGTGGACCGGCTTTAGCTCTTGTGCTTGAACGTCTGAAACCTTCTGGTCTAGCTCTTTCTGAAGCCTCAGATTCCATGAAATCTGTTCCTCCTGGTCTGGCATCCAAATCTACTTCGAAGATCGCGAAACCACCTCTCAATGGTTATGCTGGGTCTAAGCATGGCAGCAAGTCTATTCCCTCGGTTCGTTTATCTTCATTTCTTACTTTGTTCCTGTCCAAAATATTGGGTGTTTATTTATCTATTTATGTATATGAACAGAGAGGGGTGCCTACAAGGGCTTCAAAATCAGACCCTATTTTATCGGTTCAAGATCTGGCAGTCCAATCTCAGGCTTTATTTAATGTCAAGGACTCAAACAAGGTCTGTTTGTATACAGCTGGTTACCACACATCACTATGTAGTTTCAATTCTCATATGACTTGCTATTCCACAGGAGGATAGAGAGAGACACGTTGTACGCAGATTCAAATTTGAGGATCCACGGCCTGAGCAGATTCAAGACCTTGAGGTTTGATAGTTTGGTTTTACTGAGATTTTTAACCATGATGCTTCTTTGCATGTCTGTATTTCCAGACTGAGATTTGGCACCTTCGGAAAGGATTTGTATCCAATTCCTTCTCATTCAAACTTGATGACAGGAACATCAAATTAAAGATCCACTATCTTCAAGTAGATTTTGAATTCTATCAATTGAAAAAAAATGGCTTATTTTGAGAATTAGGAGGTAGCTGCTTTTCAATAGCTTACTAGGAGAGTTGGCAGTTTACATGTGTTTATAGTTTTACTTTGCTTAATGTTATGTCATATAAAAATCAAACGAGGGTGGTTTTGGATGGTATATGAGGACTGTTTCTTGTTTCTTAGTTTGGAGGAGAAACTTAAAACAATAACATGCACATCCTTGGAGGGATTTTAAAATTCCAAGGGTGCAGTGGACTACAAATAACCAGAGATCTACTATATGAATTTTCTTTCAGTTCCACAGAGGTAAAGCTGAATTGGTCTAATTTTGGAGAGTGATTTTGACTCCAAAGCCTAAGGTTGCAGACTGTTCTTTAATTGGTACAAGTTTAGTTCATAATTGAGGTCTGACTTGAACTTCAACAAGTTTAGTATTATATCAAGTGGGTCCATTTTTTTTTCTTTTCATTGTTTTCAAAGATATTCTACAATCACTCACTGGAGTCCAATGTGATCCTCGACTTCCTTTGAAATTTAAGGGGTATAGCATAGGTTTAAGACCCACAATGCTTTGTGGATTGGAATGCTGGACAATAAGAAGAGGAATGTAGCAGAAATGAGAATATTACGGTGAACGAGTGGATATACACTATGGGTATGATAAGAAACTATGTTGCATGGAAATGGGTATGGTTACAGCACACTACAATTTTGTAAAGGATAGGGTAGAGGGACACAACTATATACATATATTGAAATTAATAATTTCTATGAGATCAATACTCTTTTTTCATTCACATGTTATGAGAATTTAAATTCCTATAAATTTTTTGTTGGGGTTTTAAGGGTTTTTGTATATATACCCCTCAAATCTTCCATATTTGCAAAATTACTCTCAATTATATTTGCAAATTTACCCCCTAATTCCCGTCACATTGGCTATTTCTAATCTACCCTCACACCTAACAGTGTTAGATTTAAAACATAAACATGGAGTATTAACCTCTCTACCCCTCCCCTTTTAACCAAATAAAGACCAAACTTCTCTCTTCACAATGCAGTAGATTCTAACAAAATCTATTACAAAATAAATTCCCACTCACATATGCTCTTATCGTAATTATCATGGTGTTGCAATCTCTTTAACCCCTAGAATCCATAACAATCTCGTCAATAAATCAAAATTCAAAACTCATCAACATAAATCAAGCAACAGTAATTATCACTCTCGTTATCCCCTAGAAATCAATCTCTTACACAATCTGTAATCCCTAACAACCTTATCAACAATCAGAATCCAAACCCTTTTAACAGAAACACCTGTATTGTTTCAACTGCCTTCTCCTACTTCCTAATCCTTGCGTTCTTTATCTCAAAGCTCAGATCCATGTCCTCAATTACCTCAATAATCTATACTAGAAACTTGAATTTGATAACAAGCAACTGAGAAAAAGAAATTTATGGCGAATCTTTCAAGAAAACAAGAAGAGACGGGGGACAAGAAGAATAAATTAGGGAGAAAAGAAGTGAGGGGGAACTTGTATATCAGCGCGCTTAAGAGATGAAGAAGGAAACAAGTCTTCTTTTTGTTACTAGGATTATTATAATTAGAACCAATTAATATTGAAAGGGTATCTTAGATATTATATATTCAATTTCTCTTAATCTAACTAAACTTTAGGTAATATACGAGAGATATGCCCTAACACAATATCCAATGTGAGGGAATTGTAGGGTATATTTGCAAATTTCTAGATTTTATTTGCTTTGGGTGGGGGGGGGGGTAACTTTGCAAATATGAAAGATTTGAGGGGGATATATGCAAAAACCCCTTTATTGTTTTATTTATTTTGTATTTTATAAAGTGGATATAAAGTGTAGAATATGTGTACAAGAAGTGTATAACAAGTGCTATAAATTAAAACATATGTTATATAATTGAGTACATGTTGGAATAAAGATATCTATATATTCAAGGAGTGTCCAAGGAAGTTTCGGTGTCGAAATAGGTACGGGTTGAGTATAGCTTCAGATAGAAGTACCCAGGAAACATAGATAAGAAATGAATACATTTGTAGGAAGTAGAGGTTGCTCCTAAGAAGGATAAAATGAAAGATAATTGTTTGAGATGGTTTGATCATGTGCTACGAAGGCCATTAAATGCCGGCTTAAGAGAACTTGATTAGAAAACTACTAAGAAGGATGTGATAAATGATAATGCCGAACTTAGCGAAGGAGATAGCCCTCAACGGAATTGAATGGAAGAGTAGAATTCGTATTGCCGACCCTAAAATTTGGGATAATGGCTTTGTTATTGTAGCCACTTTTTTCTTTTTGAAGTCAAACACATCAAGAAAGGTGTCTGTAGAGCTAGAGAGAGAAGGCAACATGCAAACGTCAAGTGGAGCTAGGTGAATCCACTTTTTTTCAGTGTCAAACACTATTATACATCAGGAATATGTGTCCGCAAAACTCAAGTTAAAGCTTTGTAAACTCCAGTTTACATGACCTATACCTCCATTTAAAGAATGGATTTCTAAACTCCACAACCAAATGAGGCCTCAGTAGTTTACAATATATCAGTTTATGTCACGTATATTTTTGTTATGGAAACGACTAAGCTTACCTTGAATATATATACTCAAGAGTCTAGTTCCTTGTTCGTTTAAGGTGATCTTAACCAATGTTTCAAAAAGTCTCCGCCTAACCCGCCTCCTACCTAGCGCCTAGGCCTAGGCGATACCTTGGCGGCCTCCTACCTAGCGCTTAGTGCCTAGGCGGTACTTAGGCTGTCCACCTCAGTTTTGGGAGCGCGTAGGGGAGCGTGGTCTACCTAGATGGACTGCACATTTTAGACATTAATCGTGATTTCCTCCACAGCAGTCTCCATGTCCTCTGACCTCCAAAATCCAACTATGAACACCTCTACCTCTCCCAACCTTCAGCAAAACCTCCACCACCACTTAAGAATTCTGCCAAGATGTCAGTCAAGTGCCTATGCTTTCTATAACATTGACATTTACGATCAGTAATTATAATTAAAAACTAAGAAATAGGAAAGCGTCTAGGTCTCACCTAGGCTCTAGGCGTCAGGTCCAACACCTAGGCGCCTAGCACTTTCTATAACCTTGATCTTAACATAGAGTTTGTAACTAGCTACTTGAGTTGCAGATTTTGATTGAAGTAAGATTATTGTTCATATTTCTTATTCTAATCCCCTGTGCAACATTTCTTAGGAGGAAACTAAACTTAGTATGTCATAATTTATTGTTAATAATAGGATTTGATCTAATGTATCTGTAATTTTGCAGTACGATTTTGTGAAGTATTTCAGAGAAGACGTACATAGACGTCTTCTTAGTACTGATTTCAAGAAACAAGTGGATGGTCTTGACATATTGCAGAAGGTGTGTGTTTATTTGTATATTTTTTTCTACTTTTATCTGTATTGTGTGATTATCGACGCTTCTAAAACATCTGCTATCATGCAGGCTCTACCATCAAGTTTGAAAGAAATAATTGAACTTGTTGATATACTTTTAAGATGGCTCGTGTTGCGCTTCTGCGAGTCCAACACTACATGTCTGTTAAAGGTCGCTTGTTTATTTGACTATAGTCCTAATTCGTCTCATTCAAGTGCTATATTTGTCTCTAGAAAATAAGTTCTGAGTTGTTTATCTACAATCTAATATGGGAAACAGGTCTTAGAGTTTCTTCCTGAACTTGTTGATGGTCTGAAGGAAGAAGGCTATACTTTAACTGAGGCTGAGGCCGCAATGTTTCTTCCGTGCCTTGTAGAGAAGGTTGATTCATTTGTCTATTTTAAGCTCTTTGGTTTCCTGGGAAAATTATTTGAGCTCACAAATTCTAGCAAACTCTGTTATAATTAGGAAGTGATGAGTTCCTAAGCGTTTTCTATCATTTGAATTTTATAGCATGCATTCATCAGAGTTATCTGTGTTCTTACCTATGTTCTCTTACCTGTCATTGCTCTTCTTACTTAATAAGTTTAGTTGCTCTAGTTCTCTTTATTTTGTTTATTTCAATCAGGTATGCTGATTTGGTTGATCGTATTGTTGTGATGCAGTCTGGACATAATATTGAAAAGCTGCGGGAGAAAATACGTGAACTGATGAAGCAGATTGTTTCTATATATTCTGCATCAAAGCTGCTACCTTATGTCTTGGAGGGGCTGCGTTCAAAAAATAACCGAACTCGGATTGAATGTGTCGACTTTGTTGGCTACCTTTTTGATCATTATGCAGCTGAGGTGCATCATGCATATCTTTGTACTTTATTAGTGTTTTGGTTCGTTTCTTATTTATATTGTTTGTATCTGTGTTTGCAGATTGGTGGGCAGTTAAAATCCTTGCAACTTGTTGCTGCTTTAACATCGGAGCGAGATGGTGAAATTAGGAAAGCTGCCCTAAACACGATGGCTACTGCTTATAAAAATCTTGGTGAGTTAATAGATTTAAGTTGGTGTTGTAATTGAACCATTCATCAAAACCTTTATATTACAATTGTTCATTGTACTGGAAATTTGTCTTAACCTTTTTAGTCCTGATGATCTATATACTGATTTGCACTTAATACAAGAGAACTAATATTTTATACTGACCTTATTGATGCCTGCGTAACTACTTGATCTTACATCACTGGTTTTATTTGCTCAGGTGATGATGTGTGGAGGTATGTTGGAAAGTTATCAGAAGCTCAAAAGAGTATGCTAGATGATAGATTTAAGTGGAAGGTTAGTACGTGAAGCTGCCAAATCTTTCTCTTTCCTAAGACATCCATGACGCTACATGCATTAGATACCTGGTGAATCTCTTGTTGACCATACTCCATTTCCCCTTAATTTAGGCTCGGGATATGGAGAAGAGGAAGGAAGGAAAGCCTGGTGAGGCCAGAGCAGCATTACGTCGATCTGTGAGAGATAATGGGTCTCTCTCTCTCTCTCATGCTTTATTATTTTTTTTTTAATTTTTTTTTGTGTGTGTGCCAAGTGACAAACTCAGTTACTGGTTTCAAAATGTCACATGTCACTCCTTTCCGCTCCCTCTCAGCACACCTATATAATGCTACACCTGAAATATTATGGATCTATAGTTTGCATTAATACTTCTTGGTAGCCCAAGGCCCCAAAGAGTCTAATGTGTATTTTATTTTCTTTCATTAGAAGGTAACTTTAATTGCTAATTTTAAAAAATATCCATGCAATAGTAATGTGATATGTTATTTTACAGTTACCACATGTTAACATTGCTTGATATACATTGTTGGTCTAAAAGGTGGTTGTCTGATATGGTACCAACAGATTTCAAGTGACCTTTGACATTGAAATGTTAAGAAATGTTTTTTTTAATCTCCATTGTTTTCCCTTTCAAAGTGATTCATATTTGTTCAGGGACTTTTCTACATTGCTAGAAGGCCTATAAGTGGACGATAAAAATGTTGGGATTAGGAGGGTTAGGGAAAGGCATACTGTGATTGCGGCCAACATCTTAAGCTTTTGAGAAAGTTGTCTGTCACGATTACATGCAACAGCAAGGGTATCTTTTGCTAGAAGGCTTCTAAGTTCTAACATATCTGGACTAACTTCACTAGACATGTCAAATTGAAACAAATAGAAGGATAAAGCACAAAAATCAAACAATTTGTATTTATCAGTTTCCATTGGAATGAATATTTGTGCCTTGTTTTCATTGTCATGTTTATGAAGCACTTACTCACATAAGTTGGTCATTCTTTCAACTGCAGCTTAAAAAAATGATCATGGTGCTAATTCTCAGTTTTTGCATGTAACTTAACTTTCAGTTTTGAAAATTTCAGATTAGATGTGGCAGAACAGAGTGGAGACATCATTTCCCGGTCTGTGGTGGCTCCTCTCCTGCCTAGGTATCCCGAAAATTTTGAAGTTCAGCTCTCTGTACTGTCTGTGTATGAATTTTAAATGTGGCTGATTGCTTAAACTTGTCAAATTTTTTTATCCATTATCATTAGGGATAATTTTGGTTATGCTGATTCTCACGTGGAAAGGCACATGTTACCCCGGCAAATGGCCCCTGTAAATGGTCCAGCAGACTGGCATGAAGCTCTTGATATAATCGCATTGGGGTCACCAGAGCAGGTGGTTTTTCTTATGATATTATTGTTTCATATTGCATTAGTTTCTGAAATTGGCTAGTTTCCACCACCTACTATTTACTTTTTTTTTTTTTTTTTGCTTGCCTACTGATAACATGATGTATCGAATAGTTACGCCAGTATTATGTTTGTAAATACTTAGCTTCTAAAGTAATCAGGCTTCTGTATGTTTCTGTCTTGTTGATGCGTTCTTTTTGGTTGCATTTACCTATTCATGCACCAAAAATAAAAAGATGTGCAAAGCCTGTTATAGTCAGAGAACTGTTTGAAGCAGGTTTTTCTCTCTAATGCAGCAAGTAACTAAACTAGCTTGAGCCATTTCTGTTCTGTCAAAAACTTAATCTAATTAAAATTTGAACTTCTACATCGGAATCACATTTTGGGAGTGGTATCTACAGACACCATTTTTTTATTTACCTGTAAATTCAAATTAGTAAAAAAGAAAAAGAAAAAACTACTTAGTTCTCAAATTGCCTCTGAGCCTATACTGCCTCCAGTTTTAGCTACTTAAAGCACAGTATGAATAACAGAATTACTGTCTGTGGATAAGGACCTATACCGAATGGAAGCCATTTGTAACTGTCGGTGTCAAGTGTTTCATATCAGGCTGAAGATCCTAAATAGAAAATAGATAGGATTACTCCTAGGACTATGAAAGGGAATAATACAACTTGAATTTCAATAGTGAAGCTTATGATATCTGCTTCTCAATGGACACAGCCTTATTAAAGCTGAATGGTGGAAAAGGGTTTGTATGCTATACTTCAGATAAACTTTTCTGATATTTTTGTTCCCGAATACCCAATTATCTTATCTCCTATTTAAACCTTGTTCATGCTAGAATTTGCCCGTAGTGTTGCTAGGAACTAAAGCTTAATTTGAACCATTGTCTTAACTGTCAGAAGACATGTTTCTCATGTGAATTCACATGTTGTTTGAGTTCTGTATGCAATGACTTAGAAAGAGATATACTTTATGGTATCTTTAGATAAACTTCAGTGATATATGGGGTTTGACCCAATCCTGGTATGATGTTTTGCACATGAGTTCAAATAGTTTATCCTTCTTCATTTACTTGCTATCATTATAGTTTATGCATGGCAGCTTGCAATACCCATTTTAGCATGACAGGAAAATGACCCTGTTAGTGCGCTTATATTGGGGTTTAGGCAGTTGAAACTGAGAGATTAATTTATGACTCGTAGGAAACATCTGTTCTCACTTCTCATTCATTATTGTGACAGTTGTTGAATGCATTTGTCAACATCCAGTATCGGACCTGTAAACTCCCAGTACTTGCATGAGCTTGACATCTGCCATTTAGAACCTGATCTAAAAACGGAGTGAAATGAACACATCAATGCTGCAGTAGCAACAACAAAATGACCCTAATGGATTGATGAAAAAAGATGGATATTTATTCAACAGGTAATGCAGTAAGAACAACAATAATTACTCCATCCAAAGAGTTCTGTGGAGTCATGTTCGAAGAGGATAAGAAACAAATGAATATTCTCTCTTGCCCATGTACCAATACTTCTGATTCAAAACAGCTTACATGTCGGATATCCAGATATCAACATGACAAGATGTGAACAGGAGCTGCGTCCAGTACTTAGATGTTAAACCCTGTGTTCTATCGCTGTGTTCTACAGTTTATTTTCTTTGTATTATCTTAACTAGAGGATTAATCTGTTAATTTGATTTGATAGAGCTTATTCCAGGTCTTCTGCTGGAGATAAGGGGTTGTTATACGTGCATTTTGGAGTCTTGAGCTGTTTCCTCTCATGCCCAAATTTAAAATGTAAATCTATAAAAGCATTGCAATAGTAATATGCTATATCTTTTTCACTGACCACCCTTGGCCATTATTCCATTAGTTGTTGAATTGTTTCTTTTTTTTGCCTACATCGTCTTAAAATGATTTGTTAGTCAGTTTTTTTAATAAGGTGACTGATAATTGTGTCAAATGAACTGAAATCAGGGTTTCACAAAGTAGATACTTGTGACAATTTGAGTTAATGAATGGCATGACCAATTATGTACTACCAGGAGGAAACTTGTCTCCACAATTTCTGTTTCTTACTGTTAAGCAGTTGTCGGGTAGATGATTTATTCTTATGAGGTGATTTCATTTCTGTTGTGCAGTCAGTTGAAGGCATGAAAGTTGTATGCCATGAGCTGACTCAAGCCACTGGTGATCCGGAAAGCAGCACAGTTGAAGAGATTGTTAAGGAGGCGGACAGATTAGTTTCATCTCTAGCAACTATGGTAATTACTTATTGTTTCCAGCTGTATCTTATCATTATCTTTGACTTCCCTAATGGTCAAATCTTTGCAGGTTCCAAAGACCTTCAACTTTAGCCTATCTGGAGCATCTTCAAGGTCTTGTAAATATGTTCTAAACACACTTATGCAGGTATGTAATTTTCTCTTTTTTTTTTCTTCCATCGGCATGTTATCTTCAGCTTTATTAGCTATTTTAGTTTTAGAGGCAAATTATCTGATAACCAGGATTGATGCAGACTTTCCAGATCAAGAGACTTGCTTATGCTGTGAAGGAAGTTACGTTAGACAATCTAATTACAGAACTTCTTCTATGGCTATTGGATGAGAGAGTTCCTTTGATGGATGATGGCAGTCAGCTCCTGAAAGCACTTAATGTCTTGATGCTAAAGATTCTGGTTGGCTTTCTACCTCTCCCGAACTCTATTCTCCCTCGTCTATTATTTGATTTCTGACTTAAAATGGCCCCTTGAGCAGGATAATGCAGAACGGACATCATCCTTTGTTGTTCTAATTAAGTTATTGAAACCCTTGGATCCTTCAAGGTGGCCAAGCCCCACATCAACTGAGAACTTCATCACCAGGAATCAAAAGTTTTCGGATCTAGTAGTTAAATGTTTGATCAAACTGACGAAGGTAATCAACAATATCTTCTCCGCTCCTGTTGTTTTTCTTTTCCTATTGCTTTCTCAGAATTCTGGTGATCTATAATCTAGGTCCTCCAAAGCACAATTTACGAAGTTGATCTTGATAGAGTTCTTCAAAGCATTCACATATATTTGCAAGAGCTAGGAATGGAGGAGATACGAAGAAGGTTCTAAGCTATTCCTAATATATTATTCGCTCTTTTATAAGACCTCCATTGCAAGCTTAGTTTCTTATTATTTGATTTTCTATAAGTAGGGCCGGAGCTGATGATAAACCACTGCGAATGGTGAAAACAGTTCTCCATGAACTTGTCAAACTCCGTGGCACAGCCATTAAAGGCCACCTCTCTATGGTTCCTATAGACATGGAACCTCAGCCCATAATTCTTGCGTACATTGATCTGAATCTCCAGGTAAGCTATAAATTTAAATGGATTCATGCTTAAATAGAACTACAGGCTTGCAAGTGGTAGTAATCAGTGTTTATTATTTTCAGACTCTTGCTGCTGCTAGAATGCTTACTCCATCTGGTCCTATTGGACAAACGCATTGGGGTGATGCAGCTTCAAACAGCCCGAACCCTACTACACATTCTGCTGATGCTCAGTTAAAGGTGCTGCTACACTTTTATCATTAGTGCTTGCTATTTGTTTTGCTTTGTCTCATAGTTATGCTTGCGCATATTTGAAACCTCAATTGATTATCCTGCTACTTTTCTTGTTGCAATTTACTTGCGGATTTTGGAAACAAATCACATATATATGCAGATTTTAAGCATGCACCTTTTAGCGTTAGCTATATTTTATTCTGAGGTGCTACTAGAAGTATATATCTGTTTCTGTTCAAGTTATCCCGATATCCTTCTTTGGATTCTTATTTAAAACGACCCCAGAATACCCTTGCTCTCAAGCATGGTAACATAAACAGAGAACTGTACAAACAAATCTAATTTCATCTTGTGCATGGTTTGCTTGCTGATTTGGTTTTTTTCTTTATTCAATGCCCTGCTGTGGTTGTGGAAACAGCAAGAGCTCGCCGCTGTCTTCAAAAAAATTGGTGACAAACAAACCTGCACAATTGGTTTATATGAACTCTACCGTATCACCCAACTTTATCCCAAGGTAACCTCATATTTCTTGTTTCTACTTGAAAACCTAGATCTATATTGCTTGCAACAATGCCGCCTAACATACAAGTTGTCATGTTAGGTTGATATATTCGCCCAACTTCAAAATGCAAGTGAGGCTTTCCGAACGTATATCAGAGATGGGCTTGCGCAGGTTAGTTGGAAATATTGTTATGGTATTGGAAATGGAAATTTGGAAATCACATGATCTGTTTGATTTTATTTTATTTGCATTTTGGAACACGCAGATGGAAAAAAACGCAGCAGCTGGAAGGACACCTTCAAGCCTCCCAATGTCGACACCGCCTCCTTTAGCTTTAAATGCTTCTTCCCCAAAATTTGCCCCTCTCTCTCCTGTACATACTAAATCAATTAACCCTAAACCTGAAAACATCGCTTCAAATTTACAAGTTCCCTTTCCTGATGATGACGGTGTTAATGCCGCTGCAGCCTCTTATAGAGGTCAGACTAATTTATCAGATCAGACGCATATGGTAGATGACCGTAACGATAGATACCCATCTGGAGGTCTCTCTCTCTCTCTCTCTCTCTCTCTACATACCTATATTTGTGTGCGTGCACACGTGCATGTGCGCTTGCTTGAGTGCTTGTGCGTCTGCGTGTTTGCCTGTGTGTGGATATCTCTGTGTAGATACATACATATATGTGTATATGTATGGTGGTTTCTATGTATATATATGTATAAATACATATATGTAGTATGTATATCGGCGTACTGATACACATCTATAAATGTGTAGATATCTGTGTGTTTGTGCATACATATATA
>JBAKGM010000081.1:15684140-15695582 GCA_037177215.1 Asparagus racemosus | reverse complement strand
AGAAATCATAATAAGCAACAAAAAAAGAGGATAGAAATTTATTCAATCAATGAAGAGTCGAGTCTTTCAACGAAGAAGTTACAGCCATTCAAACATTAAGTTTATGACAAAAGATCTGTTGTTCTAACTTGGACAACTCATCGTTGTGAGCTTGTTGGAGCTCCTTCTACAACTCAGTCCTGAAAGACTCCTCATCGGCGTTCAATATCTTCGCAGCCTCTTCCTCAACTTTGGCTAACTTTTGTCATGGGAGCTCTAGTTTCTTGGATATGGTGGTTTGAGCTTCCTCTTCGTTGATCCATGTCAGCTCCAAGACACTTAAGTTCTCCTCCTCCATCTGAAGTTCCTGCCTAAGCTGCGCTATCTTGGCCTCACTTCATGAAATACAAGAACAAATGTTGCCTAGGGATGTTAATTTTTCGGTAAGTACATTCTTAATCTGCTCTACCCGATCCCACTGTATTTGAACCTTGAGTCCAGTAAAAATGCAAACATCGGCCATGCTTCCAGATGAGGTCCCGCTCGATCGGCTATATACGAAGAAGCATTTGCTGCCTTCAACTCTTGCAATTTCTGAAGCTTCAGTTCCAGACGATCAAGATCATCAGCAATTGCCTTGGCTAACTCTAGGTAACCAGCATCCCTTATCAAGGCCATTCTAGGGCCAAGGACTGGCTTGAACTGACGGAGAGAAAGTCCACTATGGAGAATCTTGTCGATCATCATGTTGATGAAAGAAAAGAATGAACGGACTTACATACAGATAATAATCCGAGCCGGGTCATCGTCTGGCATCAACGCCCTCGTCAGATCATGGAGTTGAGATGTAAGCCTTGCAAAAAGAAAAAGGGGCATTTTAGAATCTTAAGCCAAAATCCCGTGTAAACATCCTTTGCCAGATAACTCGTACCTGCTTCCATCTGTATAGCTTCATGGTTTAGCAGGGCTATCGGAGGGGTAACCGCCGTTGATGCACTGACTGTTGTAGTTGGTCTTGTGGCATGTTCATCAGGCACGACAGCCGCCACAGTAGCTAATTCTGAAGGAGCATCGGAATGAGGAATTGAAAAATGAGCCTCAGTAGGAAGTCCTGCCAGCAGCAAAACAAATTCCTCAGATTCACCAAATTGTAGTTGCATTAGTCAAAAAAATGGCTAGTCCTACAGTTAACAAGAGGGAGAAGCCATGCCTTTAGAGGAACAAACCTCGGCATCTTCAGTAATTGTTGGCTCAATTGATATATCACCGGGAGGATGATCATCTCGGGGAGAGCCATATGGCAAGTCGTCCATGGGGGTGTCCACAAGTAGACCATCTTCGTCAAAATCCTCTATCGAGAAATCTGACACAATAAAATATAAGTGAAAGAAGTAGAATCAAGCACATGCGATCAACAAAAATGGCTAATCTCCTACAGCGGAGTTAGTCTCTTTGATCCCAATATCAACGTTTGTTTTCTGCAATTTCTCTAAAAGAAAAAGAAGCATAGAGACAATTAGGGAAGGCACGAATTCTGAGTCGTTCAATTCCCATACCTGCCATCTAAGTGGGGTATTATCAATGATAGATGTACCTAGATTTGCTGAACTAGGCCCTGAACTAAAATTGAGACCAAGGCAGCATCAAAATAGCCCCGAATCAGCCCAACGATTGATTCCTTCATTTTTGGAGAGGCCCTGGATATTTATTCAGCAGGGTTATCACCCACTAAGGGTCACTTTTCACCCGGTTTGATTTATTCAAGCCTCATAATTACTCCAATAGGGTATACGAGTCTAAATTGTTTCCCACTTTTGTCGAGAAGTTTCTAGAGAATATTTTACAAAATATTCTTAAGGATAACTCGACAACCTCTAATGGAGCTTAAGTTATGTTGACGCCAGTCAACGCGTCGCAAGTGGAGAATTCCCTGACTAAAGGAGAGATCTCAAAAAGTTTGATGGTCAGTTCTACGACAGCTCACCAACACGAGTTAAAATAGAAAATTCAGTTACCAACTTCGGTTCAAGATTTTGACAGCAGTCAGACAATAAATACAGCACCGTGACACTTTCAGTCATTCGACAAAGCACCAGATGATCTAAAAGAATTGAAGAAATCAAGATTTGAACCTATTTTCAAGTCCTTTATGCCGATTAAAGGTTTGGGCCTATCATATCCAAAGTATTTCAGGCTCTTCTATAAAAGAATGAGACTGAAACACTTTGGAGGGGGTATCTGTAGGCTTTGAAAATTGCCTATAAGTCCCCGAACATGACTCGTGACGATGGGTTGACGATCGACAGCCATCCGACGATTCAACGGCGAATCGTTGACGATGTGAATGCAATGCAAACGCATACAGCGAGTCGATGAAATGCATGAAGCGAATTGGCGAGGTGTGCATGTCAGTGAAGCGACGAATTGTGGAATAAATCTAACTATGAAGCTTCAGATTAGCAAATATCGACGAGACTGGATGAATCAGGCTTGGAAAATGACAAAACCAAGGCCACGTGGGCGGCTCGGTGCCTGACCCACCTCTTGGTGGCTCTGCCAGGTCAGATCTGGGCACATATCTGACCCGTTACCCGCATTGTAAGCCTATAAATATGAGGAGGGGGTCTCATTTTCTCACATCTTGACTTTTAGCAAGAAGGGGAGGCTCTACCGGATCCAACAACGATCCAAACTTAGCTCCGACAGATAGATCTGAGATCTCGACGAACCCGTCGGCATAAAGAGAAGAAGTTTGAGAGATATAGGATCAGATCTACACATCATTCCTCCAGATCAAACTTGGTTTTGATCCCGAGAAGAGTAGTGACTTCACTTGGTCAATTTCACTCACTTCGGCGATTATTTCCTTCATGAAATAATCCCCTTGATCGTGTAGATCTTACTTACACAGGATCATATCACGCGACGGTCCACAGATAAACCTCGGCACATGCAAAGATCCCACACAAGCAGGAATCTGATAAACAGGGTCCTACGTTTGTTTTAAGGAAGAGTTCTATTTTTCTTTGTTTTGATTTTCATTGTAGTCGAGTCTTATAAAAAGACGAGCTGTTTTGAATTCATTTGTAGATGCATAAAACTGTAATGAGTTCATCATCTATGAAGACCAAACTGACTTTTCCCGCAAACACCAGCCTACTGATGATCACTGGATGGCTATCAAATAGATCCTCCAGTACCTTCGTAGCACCTCCTCCCACGGCCTATTCATCTGTTGAGACTCCATTCTCGTTTGAGGCCTACTGTGACTCCGATTGGGCGGGATATTTAGATGACCGTCGCTCCATCGGTGGTTTTGCCATTTTTCTTGGTGCCAATCTCATCTATTGGACCTCTTGCAAATAACACACTATCTCCCGGTCATCCACTGAGTCTGAATATAAGGCTCCTGTCGACACTGCTGTCAAGCTCACATGGCTACAGTCCCTCTTTCGGGAACTTGGTATCTCTCTCCACTCCTCTCCGACTATCTGATGTGACAACCTTAGGGCCACTTATCTGTCAGCCAACCCGGTGTTTCATGCTCGCACTAAACATGTGGAAATTGATTTCCACTTTGTTCAAGAGAAGGTAGCCCGTCATGTTTTACATGTTTAGTTTATCTCCACTCATGACCAGCTGGCTGATATCTCAATAAGGCGCTTCCATCTCAGCTTTTTGATTTTTTACGGTCCAAGCTTCAGGTCATTTCCAGCCCTTAGCTTGTGGGGGAGTATTGAGATGAATATTAGATTTGATTGTGATTGATACAAATTCCTTGTAATTAGCCCTTTCCTTGTATTTACTATATAGGGCTAGGCTGTACATTTACATATAGAACCTTTGTAAATCAAATTCGTCAACGAGATAATTATCAAATTCCAATTATATAGTATCAGTTATATAGTATCAGTTGTTGTTGTTCTTGAGAGAGAAAGTTGAGAGGGAGAAGAAATAGGGTATGACATTTTTTTAGCCAGAGAAGGAGAAGAAAATGAATTAGAGGAGAAGAAAGAGAAGATAAGAGAAGAGCAACGGGGCAAAAATGGAAGAAAGAAATATTGATGAGGTGTAAAGTTTGGGGGGGGGGGGGGGGAGTGGTAAAATAATGGTTCCTTGGGGCCAAGTGTTTTTGGGAGGTTGATGTTTTCTTAGAGGTGAAGTAAGATTTATATGTAAGCTGCTATCAAACACTCAAAAAGCAAACTTTGAAGTTGCAAATTTTTTTTAAAACTAACTTGTCTAAAATATCAAATTTCATTCTGCAACTATGTCTACCGAAGTTCCCAACCTAGTATTCAAATGTTACACTGTAATTTGTTCCTCATTTCAAAGATCAAAGTCCACCAAAATCATATTTTATCTTCTTGGACTTCGTTTATCCCCTAACAAAATGTCTCATTCCCTCCTGCGTCCAGACGGTAGGATTTCAGTATGTATATTTTCTAAAGTTTTTATAAGGAGTATCAATGATGAGTTTATTTATTTACGCTAGTATGCAGTATATGCGTTGCAAGTGATGCATGTTAGGAAAACATATGAGATGCACATTTCAAGGGCAACTGCTTTACACAAGAACCTTATTAATATTTATGGAAAAGCATAGACTAACTACACATAATTACAAGCATGTCATTTATTTAAGAGTAACTATTATCAACGTAAGTCTTCACAACAATCTTCACTGAGAAGTGGGAAAAAGAACTGACATATTCAATAAAAATTACAACTTGAACAAAAAGATAAAAAGCCTAACAATCAAAATCATTCAAAAACATACCATAATTGAAGATCTTTGTGAAGTAATTTTTTTTTTCTTTTTTTCGTTAGAAATATAGCCATGTAATGTAGACATAATATTTTTAATAATTTAACCCTCCTCACTTTTATCTCATCTCCAATCTATTGTTCATATCCTTTATCACACTTGCCATACATTTTTGCTTTAAAGTTATGTCCTTGAAATCCTCATCTTCATTACCTTTTATTGGGTTGAAATCTTCTACCTTGCAAATCCCTTGAATAATTATTCTTCTTTCATTTCTGTGTGTCCAATCTTCTTATGCATTTTTATCAAGAAAAGACATTCTTTATCGTGACAATTCATCATTTTCTGGTACATATGTGATAAATGCTCCTGCATATATTTTTGGTTGTTTAGTTGTTTTTTATTAAATTGTTTTATCAAAAAATTGTTATCTTAAACATTGCAAGCATAGAATTAATTGTATGGGTTAATTTCACATAACTACTCCCCCCCCCCCCCCGAAATTTGGGGGATGTTACACATAACCCTCTAGAACATTATTTATCTCACACTCGCTCCCTGAAATTTGGGGTGCCTCATAAAACACACCTGAACTTTAACCTTCTCTCAACGGACCCCCCCCTCCCCGGATTTGTAATTTAAAAATAAGTAAAACATTCTCGAGAGGAAAATTTCTAAACTTCGTCATTTACCATTTACAGGTAACACAATCCCTCCCTTAAATTTTGGCTTTTTCTCTTCAAAAGAAATTTTGGTTTGCAAATTACATGTAGGGGGGGGGGGGGGCTGGTGAGAAAAGTTTAAAGTTCTTTTTTTGGGGAGGTGTTGGGGGGGGGGGGAGGGGTTGTGAGGCACCCTAAACTTTACTGGGGCTATGTGAGATAAACAAAGTTCAATTGGGCTATGTGCAACTACCCTGCTATCTTTTGTTTGGTTTTATGGGCAAAGATGGACCTATTTTGGGAGGTTTTTTTATTATGAAAATTGATTTTCTTTTTTATTACTGAAATGAGGATGCTTCAAAGCAAACTCAGGACTATAGTTTGCAGAGCTCTCTTGGAATTGTTTTGAAACTTCTATATATAGAACATCTAAAAAGAAAATTGTGCAGAACAATGTATATAACATATGCTTTTTTCTTTTTAATTTAGTGTCATCTTTAATTAACTCGAGAGGAAATTTTTTAAATTTTGTCATTTGTCATTTACAGGTAACATAATCCCTTCCCTTAAATTTTGTCTTTTTTCTTTTCAAGAAAATTTTGGTTTGCAAACTACATGTAGGGGGATCTAGTGAGAAAAGATCAAAGTTCATGGGAGTTTTTGAGGCACCCTAAAGTTCACGAGGGTTATGTGAGATAAACACAGTTCAATGGGATTGTGTGCAACTCCCTGCAAAGTTCAGGAGTTTTTGTGATATTAACCCTAATTTTTGTCACAATGTTCCTTTCTTTAATCATCAAATAAATCCACACATCCTTTAGGAACTTTAGCTTCATTGAAAAGGGTAACCTACACGCCTTGTTTATATGATCCGTCCAAGCGCATGGGTGACTTGTTTGAAAATTTTAATGAATTAACCTAAAGAAATATTTCATACTAGTTAAATTAAACTGACTAATGCGTAAATTATATTTGTAATAAATTTAATTTCAAAAAAAAAATAAATGAAATGATACAAGACAATTCTGAAAATGAATCGCACCTTATTTTCTTTGCTTGAATCGTTGAGAGGAAATACAAATAGAAATATAAAATTTAAAATAAATTATGCCTTGCATTTTCTTTTCATCTTATAAAATTACGAAAATATAAAAATAAATATAAATATAAATGTGCCTTAGGTTCATATTAGCTTCAACTATGCAAATGCTCTTATTTTTTTCTGTAAGATGAATAGATCGTGGTTTTCTGCATATGGGTTTAATTATAGACATCTTGTGTATTGCAAATGCTAGCTCTATGTTTACTGTAAATTTTACAATTAGCGTGAGAAAGCTAGATATTTTGAAATGAAAATTAAGGAACAAACAATAACTTAAAGAGTAGAAGGAAAACCTCAACGTTAAATCCTTAAGTCAGTTTGAAAGATTGGAAAAAATGTAGAGGAATTTTGTTGGTGGCATTCTTTAGCCAAGCTTGATGGAGTACTAATAATTTCTATAATGCTGGTTTTAACTTCAAAATGCTTTCATAGGGATCATGGTTTGTAAATTAAATTAGGCCTCTTGATTCATTTAATTCATTAGAGAGGTAAATTCTCATGACATATTTCTGAATTATATTTAATCCTAGCCAAAACAATAATGATTATCCACTCAATAATAAAAGTTATACCTAAAATAATGACAAACCATATGCTGCAGATATCAGAAACAATATATTTTTAGTTATATACCAAAGTATCTATAAACTCATCATATTTCCTTTCCAAGGAAAGGAACAAATACGAGGTTTACCACCATGATAATTAAGCAAACAAAATTCATGTGGAAGCTCAAGTATCTTTCTAAAAGTAGATGAAAATATGCACTATACGTTAGAACTTCAGCTTGTTTGTTTTCTAGATAACCAACAAGTCATAGGCACATCAAGAGAGACTTGGATGTGTTTGTTTATTATCTTTAGCATCTTCCATTTCATACATATTATGGTTCTGTTGAGACATGCATTGTTTAGATTATATTATATAACTTTTTGGATGCACCAATTCAGATTTTTCTTTCATTAGTATCGCATGTATTTTATATGCTCATACATTTTTGTGTGCCAATTTCTAGCAAGTTATAGAATTTCATTATTATCTTGTCTAAGGACATGCACGCATGCCCTGCATTCATTAGTTATATATGCACATACAATATATATCTTCATGATCAATACCAGATATTTCTGAACCTTTATTATATTATGATTCAAAAAGTGAATGGATGATTTCTTCTATATTGCACTTATCATTTCTTATCTGGAAAAAAGTAACTTAACTGCTCTCATACATGACATGCTCGTAAGGAGAAGGTTGAATAATATAAAGTCTAATTCATAGGAAGCTACAGCAGGCATTAAGTAACCTATCATGAACAATGCAAATAGATAAGGATAAATACAATTCAATCACTGAATGCCCATTGTAGTTTCCTATGATGATTTACTGAATGTTTATTGTAGAAACTGTCTATTGGTGGCCTATGAGTCAAACACTATTAATATATGTATGTAACCATGAGACTCCTTAAGGGGTTATTGGTTGAGGATTGTTGATTTGGACTCGGATATTTCTTGGATTTCAATTTAGGGTGTTATTCATTTCAGACTATAATTTGAATTTGAATTTAAGATGTTATTGGTTACTAGGATTTAGCTTTGAATTTAAGGTGTTTGTCACAGCCCAAGTTTAGAGCTATTACACGGGATCTAATTTAGAGTGTGAGCCTAAAATTATACAATACAAACTACCAACTTTTCTTTTATTGCTAGCTCAACTATATTTTACATGACATGTTTCTCTTTTTCTAGCTCTATTTACAAAAAAGTTTTCACCCTATTTTTTGCAGCTGAACTCTCTTTATACTTCAGCTTGATCTGAAGATGATAGTTAGAAAAGGGGTGAGCTGCACTAGCCTAGTGAGATCACCAGTATATTATACACTAAAATTTAGTAAAATAACGAGCAATTAGTAACAGGAGAAATTAAGAATCTATTAATGGTGAAAATAAGTAACAATGTATGGAATGCAATTTCCTTAGTGTCCACTTTACCTGTTGATACCACCTTATGTCTCCATCAATGATAAAATGATAACAATAACAATAATAATTTGAGGCACAAGTCTCACATAATCTGGAATATGTCGATCAATCAAAATCAAACAATAACCCAATTAACACTGACGGGTACTTTTCATTGTTACTGATCAATAAATGTGGTACTGAGATTGTATGCAATAGTATGTATACATTAATTGATTAATGGGTCATTTATACCTTATGTTTATTTAGAAAAATTTCATTTAAGATCAAAAACTATTATTTTAATCCTTTAAATCTAAATATGAAACCAACCAAATAATTATATTTCAGACTAAATTACAAATAAAAGTCACTTTCATGACTGATTCAAAAGTTCAAGGCATGGGCATGTTTCAATAGAAAACGTGCACTAAAATGTAGCATATCATTACAAAATAGCTACAAGAGAAAGTAACGTTTGCATGAAAAGATATGATATAGTAGATAATCTCAACTTAATTGTAGGCTGGGGACTTTAAAACATTTATTGGAATGATTTTTAAGTTACCGTGTTGCTCCCTCTGTATACAGGAAGTTTTCTTACCTCTAAGTTATTATTATATTATTTTTGGTTTGACAGATGTTACAAGATGCCTACACCTATGTGGTTTGCTAGCAAGATTTTATTTCAAGAGATGGATGAGCAATGTGCTTACATGTCATCCCCACATTTCCTTCATTCCAGTGGTTGACATCAAAACTTTTCATAATTACCATCAAATTGACACGTTAACACTTACTCATCACTTGCAATAGTCTAACCATATAATCCATTTATTGAGAAGCTTTATTATTGGCTAATGAAGCTAAAGAAAAGGCTTCTTAAGCCAAGAGCTCTCTTCACTCAAGGTAACCGATTAAGTTGGGTCATATCCCACAATTATGTATAATATAAAATTATTAATAAAATAATAGTAATAATATTAATAATAATATTAGTAGTAGTAATAATAATAATAATTTAGGTGTGGTGCAACATTCTTCCCCTCTTAAAATAATTTAGTCCTTGAAATTTAACTTGGAGCATGAAATAGAAATGCATACTTCTGTCGCATTTCCTCTTCTCTTTTCCAAGTTGCTTCTTCTATCCCGTGGTAACTCCACAAAACTTTAACGAGTGAAATGATTTTATTTCTCAATTTGTGTACCTTGCGGTCTAGGATTTGTATCGGTCTTTCTTCATAGGATAGATCAACATTCAATTTTAAAGGATTGTACTCGAATACATGAGATGGGTCCAGATGTTATTTCTCAAGAAGCAAATTGGTGGATTGTGATATTACTCTGTAGATTTCCTCTTTGCTCTTCTCTTTACTTATTTAAATATTTAATATATTTCAAATTAAATATATTTAATTTTAAAATATTCTATATTCTATAAATTATTTATATATTAACATTGAGTGTACTTAATTTTGAAATATTTGTAATTAACTTTTTTATTTAATTGATCTAAAATGAAACATATTTAATACTATTTAATCACATAATATAATTAATAATTAATATTAAATTAAATATTTTGGTTATTTAATATTTCTTAAATATTTAAATATTTTATAAATTTTATATTACATTACATTCATTTCACTTTAATTTAAATGTTAGAAATTAAATATATTAAGCACATCAATATTAAATATATGTGATATATAAAAATTTAATGTATTAAATAATACAATAATTTAATATTATATTATTCGAGTATTTGATGTCAAATGTTTGATATAAAATTTTCTAATAATTATATTTAAATATACAAATTAGTTTTCATATGGTCGAGCACTAGTTATTTTCTTTTATGTCCTTGAACACTAGTTATTTTCATTTATGAGCTTGCACTAGTTATCTTCTATTACGTGGCATCATGTGAACTATATAAATGGATTATAAGATGTATTTAGTTTTGTGTTGCCATTCTTTATTCGAAATGAGGGTGATTTTCCAAATTAATAATTTTTAAAATAATTATTATTTAACATAATAATTTATTTTGAAACTCCTAATTAAAATAATCCATGAATCTCAAATTTAGTCTGAGAATCTGGCACTCAGTGTACGAATCCAAAGTACAAGTTTAAGAATCCAAACCAAAAGTTAAGAATTTTACTCAAAAAATCAAAATCCAATTCAAGTGTCTGAGGCAGTCAATCCAAGAGTGTTAGATTCATGGACAATTGTCCGAGTTCAAATCAACAATCTGGAATGAATAACACCCGCTTAGCATTTCAAAAAAAAAAAAAAAACTTGAACTTTATGATTGAATTTCATTTATCCTTCTTTATTTAAACTTATGCCTAAATGCACACCCTAATCCATACATATATCTTTTGTTAACATGAAGGTGGGACAACAATGTATCATAACTGATCAAAAATAAAAAATCACAGACAATAACATCTCCGTTAAGCCCTTTCTTCATTATCAAAATTGCCAATGAAAAAAAAGGAAAATAGTAATTAAGTAATTTACCTTCAAAGATGTATTTTCCTAACAATCTCAAATCCATAAATCTCCAAGCATCCAAGTACTACATAAAAAGAAGAATTTTATGAAAAATATTATTACTTACAATGAAAAGCACTTGCAACAGATAATACAAGAATTGCATAAAAAAAGACTCAATAAATCAAGAGATAATTTTCCTCTCTACATCAAAATTTAGCCAAGAAGCAAGCTTTATATATACACCACTAAGGATTTAAAATTTAATGTTTTCATTAATAATTTGGAGTTGAGAGAGGTGGGGAGTTGATTTCACTGAGAGAGAAGTTGGAAAAGTAGAGATTTGATCGGGGCTATGAGAGAGAAAGAGAGAACGAATTAATGTCATCTATTTAGAGAGAGAGAGAGAGAGAGTCAGAGGGAGGCAATGGGTCAGGTTTATTGATTTTTCGTTTGAGAGTT
>JBAKGM010000081.1:15639928-15674596 GCA_037177215.1 Asparagus racemosus | reverse complement strand
ATATCGACGACGAAACATATCTTCACCAAAACGTGGATTATCGGCAAAGTAATCTATGACCAAATTCTGATGCGCAGCTTCTCGATCGCGGTTGATCACTACATGACCAGGAATCGAGCCACCATGGATCGGTTGATAGTTTTGTTGATGTAAATTGGTAGCGAGGATCATGTTGTTGTTGATGTACTCACGAATTACTTCTTCAGTTTCATCAATCTCTGCAATGGTATTTTTTAGAAAATTATCATCATCCGAAGATGAAGATGATGATAAATATGATGGACCTCCAGCATCGAAATTCATTTTTAAAGTAAGCAAAGAATGACTGAAGTATGCAGAAATGGAGAATAATAATTTTAACACAACGAATAATTGTGTGGAGGTACCTAATCTAGTATGCTATTTATAAAACTTTGCTTAGCTGTATACGTTTAACAAATTCAAATTCAAATTCAAATTCAAATTCAAATTCAAATGTTGACCACCGAAAAATTCAAATTCAAATTCAATGACTGTTTAACTGTATATGTTGGAAGATGATGTGTAAAGCTGTATAAATGTTGACCAACGACAAATTCAAATTCAAAATTCAAATTCAAATTCAAATTCAAAATTCAAATTCAAATTTTGACCACCGACAAATTCAAATTCAAATTCAAATTCAAATTAAAAAAACAATTTTGAATTGGCTATAAATAACATTCAAAGTATTTCCAATCTCAAACCAATCACTCTTTACAAAAAATGTCGATTCGATCATCTGGATACACGGTTACTGAAGATGTGCTCCTTTGTCAAGTATTCATGGATATTTCTCAAGACCCTATTGTCGGTAGAAACCAGTCTCGAGATGCATTTTGGTCTCGTGTGGAGGACAGCTACAATGAACTTCGAGACCCGCATTTTGAGGTGCGTACGAGCCGATCAGTTCGATCTCGAATGGAAATCATAAGTAATGAAGTAAGAAAATTGAATGCGTGCTTGAGACAAGTGGAGAATCTGAATCCAAGTGGTGCTTCAGATGAAGATATTGTAAGTATTCTAGTATTTATCTTTTGAATTTTATTATTGTTATTGAAATACATAACTTGATGTTCACTATAATTTGCAGTTAGTTCGAGCGAAGATGTTATTTATGCAAGAACCAAAGTACAAAAAAGGTTTCAAATTTGATCATGTCTGGAATATGATTAAAAATTTTGAAAAATTTAAAGATGATGCCCCCACAGCAAGACAAGTCGGTCGAAGACAACCCCAAAGTGTGAGCTTCGACTCGTCACAATCAGATAATCCCACTCCGGAATCTCCTATATCAACTTCTCCTGGACTGTCATCATTTACTCCACTTGAACGACCTATTGGGGTAAAAAAAGCGAAATTGAAAAGGAAAAATGATGATCATGAGTCAAGTGTAGCGAACTCCATCAACACAAATAACAACCGACTTATAGATAGGTTAGACAAGGCGAGCTTGGACAGGCAAGTAGCATTTGATATCGAACGAGAAAAGATAGCCATGAAAAAAGATAGAAATGAATGGAAAATTATAATGAAAGATTTGAATTCCATTGCTGATCCAAACGTACGTGAGTACGTTCGAGCTCAACAAATTAAAATAATACAAAAAAGAAATCAACAAGAACAAGGGTCTGCTTCTAATTTTGGCAATTATTTCAATGATATTGGACACTCTGAATCCGATCTACCAGATTATTGAGAGTTGCTTGTCCATCTTATGTAATATTATATGGTTAGTTTGTATTTCATGTTTTATTTTAATGAAGTTTTATATTATATCACATCAGTTTTTATATGTTATGTATTTCAGTTATGTAATTTATATTTGAATTATGTATTAGGATTGCTCTTTATATTTTTAATTTATATTTCATGGGACATTAATTATAATGTCTACATCTTAATATTATAATTAATAATAATGTTTTTAAAATTTTAACATTATTTTTATTTTTAAAAAATAATTTATTTTGTCCAATTTATACAATTGGGATAAAATTATAAAATTTAATATTATTGGTGTTGTTTTATAAATTTAAATAAAATAATTGGATTTAAATTGTAAATATATGTAAAATTAAAAGGTAAAAAAACAGTAATGGGGTGATGAACAGTGCGACGCCATATTTGACGCCGCACTGTTCATCACCTCCAAAATAGCGCAGAAATTGGCGCTCGGTTGGACTCCTCCCGCAGCGGCAAATGCACTTTTAGCGGCATTTTGCCGCTGCGTTGGAGATGGTCTAAGGGATGAACAATGACAGATCTCTTGTATGGCATCATGAAGTTTATCTTTTGAGTAGATATGCTAATAAATCTCTAGTGAGTAGGCAAAATATTTTCTTGTGAATGATTACGTATTTCACCTGTTTGACTTGCACCAAATTTGTTGTCTTCCTAAAAGTTTTTCCGGCACTGTTATCGGCAAACTGCAGACGAAAGGAAGCCGGAGGAGAGGATGAATGCTTTTCAGTTTAATCACTGGTGATCTTCAAACTTTTAAATTAGTACTTTGATTACGAAAGGAGGTTATCTTATTGTATTTGTACTGATGTGATGTCAACATGCAAATTCCCAAAATCTAACCAGTTTCAAAATAACAGTATAAAATGGATCTCCAGCCCAAACCCGAGTGTCTATTGGGTCCAGATCCATTAAGGTTTACAATTGATCCGACCCATAAAAGAGAGGCGACGTTAACAAAGACCAGTCTCTTTCCAAACCTTGCCTCTCCTCCGCCCTCCTCGTGATCATCGGAGCCAAAGCGTAGACTCCAAAACAGTATTTTTGCTCCACGAAAAACCCACAATTGCCCCTAAATGTCCAAACAAATCCCAAATCCATGTTTATCCACATTCATAACTACAATTTGAACAAGTATCATTGTTAAGTTGGAAATTAATTGCATGTATTCCTTTTAGCTAGAAAAGAGGGTGAATGTAGAATTTAATTTCATGAGCCAAGAAAAAGACTATCGAAGAGTGATATATCAATGACAATGTAGAGAGAAATTTTCAAATTGAGTTCAAAAAGAGCTCTATCTAGAAGTTTTGATCTTTTGTTTCGTCCTAAACTTAAAACAATGAATCTCTAGATATAAGTTTCTTTTAGCTCATACTTGCCACATAATCAACATGTAATAACATTCTTAGTTTCTTTTTTTTTTTTGGGATATATTTGAACCAACCTACGTACATTTCAATAAGGGAAAAGTATAAACTAATTTCGTTTTCATAGAATCTCTTTTCTTAGTAATAATAATTATTCATAAAATAATATTGAGCCCTCTGGCAAACTATAAGGAAAAAATATAAGCGCTTTTATCCGAGATTAAAACTTGAATTCACCAAGTCATGATTGATTCTGAGAACAACTTTGATTTTGTAGGTAAGATGTCTATAATTTTTTTTGCATTTAAGACTCTTACTAAAAAATAAAATAAAAATCAAAGTCTATTTGTTTTCCACTCAAAATTATAAGTCTGTAGTTAGTTAAATATAAAAAAGTGTTTATTTTATGGTGTAGAAAAAAATAGTTTTATTAATGTTTTCTTAATCTTTAAATGAAAACACACAAAAATATAATTTAAAATAACTCCAATTTTATCAAAATAAAGAACAATACAAGCGTAATTATGTGCAAATTAAAAGAAGAAAGGGGGAGAAAAAGAGAGCAGAAAGTTGGAAAAAGAGTGATGTGGCATTGTGGGTAACCCGTAGGGACATATTCGTCGTAACAAAATACCTGTAGAAGAACTCAACGATAAAACAGATCAATGAAGTAGAGTCGCTCCTCACTCATAGAATTTCATTTCCTGTTGGGGAAAAAAATGTCAATCTCCATCCCTTCTGCTTCCTCTTCTGCTCTTTTCTCTCCTTCAAAGGTAATCTAAGATCCCCAATTCTCTCTCTCTCTCTCTCTCTCTCTCTAACTTGGATTTAAAATTCTACTCAAAATTTGAACTGCAGGTTGCCAGATTGAGCTCCTCGATCCGATCGCCATCGAATCTCGTCTTCAATCTTCATCGATCATTTCCTAGGGTTTTTTCATCAGCCGGCAATGCTTCTTCTTCTTCTGTTGAGACCAGTACACTTTCTCCTCTCTTTTGCTCTCTCTCTCTCTCTCTCTCTCTCTCTCTCTCTCTCTCTCTCTCTCTCTCTCTCAATGTTATTGGATCTCTAATTTTGTTGAATTGATGTTTGAATTTCAAGATTCGAGTACGGAGCTGGACGCTGTGTCCAACTTCAGCGAGATCGTGCCGGATACTGTCATCTTCGATGATTTCGAGAGGTTTTATTATCTTCTATTATTCTTTCAGTTTTTTTTAAAGGATTAGTTACATGTTGTTCCTTTAAACCTTCATAGTTTTTGAAATTATCCCCTTAAATCATTGAAATAGTCAACACATATAAAGGTACGCCAAATTAGTTCCTGTGGTAAACTTTTGTGTGTAAATTGGAGAAATATTCCATTAAACTTAACTTTTAGACTTGAGTTTCCAGCTATACCATTTTCTTTAGGGCTTGTTTGGATAGGGGGTAATGTGAGTAAAGGGAAGGCAGGGGACACATTACTCTTGTTTGGGAAGCAATTTGAGCTAGTTAATGAGGGGGAAGTTAAGGTAATGGAGGGGAAAAAACTTCAGATTTTGTTCCCCTCCAAATTGGAGTGTAATGGAGGGGAAGGCAGGGAAATGTAACTCTTAAAATAAGAAAATATTACAGAAAGACAATTTTATCCCCTATGTCAAGATGAGATTCAAAGGGATGAAATAACATGTAAGGTATTTATGTAAATTTACATATATTCCCTTACCTTCCCTTCACTTTAGTAGACTTTCCAAACGGGGTAAACTAAGTTCCCCTTGATTCCCCTTACTAATTTCCCAAATAAGTTTTACATATTCCCTTATCTTCCCTTAACTTAACTTATCCTATATTCCCTTAACTTCCCCTTAACTAGGTGCAAATCCAAACAAGGCCAAGCTCACTTCCAATCCAAACCAGATTTAAGGAGTTGGATGAAATGTCAATTTTGAAACTAATTTGGAGCAACTTATATGAATTGAGGGACCATGTAGCAATATCAATGATTTAAGAGACTAATTTAAAAATATGAAAGCTTTAAGGGTTAAAAGTTTCTTGATATTTTTGTGCGATGTCTTGTGGTTATTTAATATCTTTAATTGAAAAATAGGTTTCCTCCTACTGCTGCCACTGTGAGCTCTGCGCTTCTGCTAGGAATTTGTAGCCTTCCTGATACCAAATTTAAGGTGATAACTGCAATTATAGTTTGGGGATAGAGAATTGATGATTGATTGAATAGGGCATTTATGTTTATGGAATGTTTGGTTGTAGAGTGCTATAGAGACAGCACTGGCGGATAGTGAATGCTACGGGCAAGAAAATGCTAATCACCGGATGTCCTGTTTCTCTAATAAGGTTTGTCAGGATTGTTTTTTTTAAGGGAGGAGTTGCATTGATATAGGATAACTATAATCAAAAAGGGAAAAGTAACTGAATGCTTGACAGGCTCTGGTAAATGTTGGAGCTGATTTGGCAAGGCTAGTTCCTGGTCGGGTGTCAACAGAGGTCGATGCTCGTCTAGCTTATGACACTCAAGGAATTGTCAAGAAGGTATATTTCATTACTTGGGATATAATATAGATATAGATATCGATATAGTTTCCTACAAGTGACATAAAATTTTCTGTGAAGTTCTATTGATTTTCATGTCAACTTAGCACTTATACTGTAGGTATTTTCTTTTTGTATTTTGCTTTTCCTTAATTTGCAGCTGGTTTTCTAGGATTTCAGCTGATCAGGTATGGGTCTTATTGTATCTGGATCCATCATTATCATTGACGATGAATTTGTCCCATAGTCTGATATAAGAAATATTATAATATGTTTTCTTTTCTTTTTTTTATCTTCTTCTTATTTTGTTACCATGGAGCACGAGATTCAGGTATAAAAACATGTTGATATGATACATTTTCAAAATTAGAACAGGGATACAGCACAGAGACAGAAATTGCACACAGATGCACATGCTCATGCAGACACTCAATGCACAAGAGAGGATGCATTGTGGATACGACTTAAGTAAATTTATAAAAATTATTCTATTCTTGTTACTTTTCATTATCTGTAGCAGGAATTTGTAGTGCTATAATGATTAAAAGAGCAAAATATCTTGGACTATATGAGATATAACTTAAGTTTAAAATAATAATTACGTCAACTCCCATATTTCTTCTTCAAACTATAAATCTTCAGTGGATTTGCAAATCACCAGAATTGTTAATCCATCATTAATACATTCAATTTTTTATGTCTGACTGCAAGTGAACAAATGCTTATGTGATCAAAAGATTGTTCCGGTTGTATTATAAATGAAAAGGAAAACTACAGTGTTATTTTACCTTCTACATTTTTACATGCGTGTTGATCCTTGGGCATGTTTCCGGAAGTGTCTCAGAATAATTCAAATATAATATCGATCTCTCCACTTCAAGTTTTGTGAGGACCATGATTTGTGTATCCGCTGCCAAATTGATTTGTGGAACATTAAAATCTGTATCAAGTTTATGTAGGTCATGAACACACGTCTTCCAATAGCATTTAACAGAACTAAACTACGAACAACCTGATTAGTAGTGCAGGTAATTCTTTTAGGATTGATTATAGCATGTCTTGCTACATTATCTCCATAACCTTCTACTGCAACTTTTTGTAAGCATCTAAGTTTGGAGTTTAAGTACTGTACTCGTTTTGTTTCATAATAAATCTATTCCGTGTATTACTTATCTTTTGTAGTCCATGTTCTATGTTGCAGGTTCATGAGCTAGTGAAATTGTATAATCAAGTTGAAGTCTCTTCAGAACGTCTGCTATTCAAAATTCCTGCAACATGGCAAGTAAGCGCACAAGTGATACAATCTCCAAGTTTTTATTTTTCTTTGCTATCATGATTTGTCTCGGAGAGAGGACAGACTTATGTTTAATCTCTTAATTGTCTTCATAAGTAATTAAATACTTTCTTTCATTCAGGGAATAGAGGCCTCAAGATTGCTCGAAGCTGAAGGAATTCAAACGCACTTGACATTTGTTTATAGGTATGCACGGGGAGAGTATGCACAGAAAATTTATGTTTTCATGTTATGTATTAAATTAGACTGTAGCTAAATGTAGCTTATCTCGGGAAATACTTTCTCAGGCTTAAAGTTCAGACTTTGGCAGACTTGTGTCTGACCAGGATCATGCACACAGCGAAATTGTTATCTTAATATTTCCTGTATAAATATTATCTATAAAGTTCCAGTAGGAATCCATTAGTTCTGACATGATGACATCTATACTGATGGTAGAGCATAATAAAACATCTTTCTAGTTACTTGTTTGTAACTCTGGCAGAGTTCTACATTCTCTCCATTAAGATAGAAGAGCTTAATGATTTTATGGTCATCTTCTATGTAGAAATTATCATAAAATAAACCAAATCAAGCTGGATATGTCAAAGCTTGTGAAGTTTTCCCTCTTCCAGTTTGATCTTGACTCGAGCTTGATTTCAGTTTGGAAACACATGACCATGCTTGGTTTTCTAATTATTTAGGAAACTTGATAGGGTTTTCTGGAGAACATGGACTGAATATCCAAAATAGACATAGTACATGAATAGCGATGGAACCAGTAACGTCCCTCACTGTGGGTGTAATATAATATACATTCTTGGTTTGTATGTTGCACGAGTAAAAGTGAAAGTCAAAGGCTACACATCATCAGAAAAATTAGAGCATAGTTGTATTTAAGGATACATGGTGTACATATGGTTTCACTCAAAAACTGCAGCTGCATATAAATGATACATTTATTATATACACTTTTAGACAAAAGGAGCTGCAAAAGTGTATTGATTATACATATATGATAAATACACATAGAAAAAAGAAAATCCAAAAGTATAAGGACAATGCTAAAAGCCTATAGCAATCTTCTCTGATGCCCTATATTCCCAAAGCGCTTCATGATCCCAAAGCGCTTCATGATCATCTCGTTATCAGTAATGTCAAATACTTCTCTTTATATGAAACCAGTCATTCTTCCAGTCACCTCCCGCTGGACTATGTAATGTATTCTTCACAAATTTCATAGTGGAGGATGTTCTTTCCATGGTTAAAGTCATGAGAGATAAGTGAACACAATTTCATGAGCAAATGAATTAAGGGTTAGACATTATTCTTTCATAGTTGAGCTAATTATTGTTTGAAAGTCCACCAAATGTAGGTTGGGACGAGGCTTGAGAGTAGAGGCTGAACCATGAAGCCTTGGAGGTGGTTGCATGCTGTCTATAGAGAGGTTGAGGCAAAGGGAAAGTGATTGTGGCCTTGGAGAGGGAGAGGTGATTTCCAGTATGTCATGGGACTGGAGTTGGTGGCAGGCGGAGGTTGATACAGATGCCTATAGAGGAGAAGGGAAATGACCAAACACAGGAGGGGAGTTGTAAGAGAGAGTTGGAGGGGCTGCGAGCAGGACGCATAGTCCATTATTGGTGGCTGGCTGATCTGGAGGAAGAAAAACAGAGTCAGAGATGTCATTGGCAATGTTGCAGTGGAAGTCATAGAAGATTGGCAGCAAAAAGGAGCATTTATGTTGCGGCGACATTGAAAATTAATGGCATTGATTCAAAGAGAGATGGGATAGGGAAATGATGACCAAGTGGCAAAAAACTAGAGACTCACGAAAATTGATTAACAGAGTATGAGTTGAATTGGGTCTCGGATCTTGGAAGTTGGAAGTGCATGGACAAGAATACCACCTTTTTATTGGATCTCATTTCTTCTTAAAATATTCATTTGACGGAGGTATTTTAATGAAACTTAACCAAATGATACCAAGGTATTCAAATTTTTGGCAAAATACCTGTTTGAGTGAACACCTACACTCATCTGGGTGTTTCTCCGCCCCTACATATTGATAAAAAATAAATTAACATTTGAAATGGCAATTTATCATGATATAACAAGATGTATGATGTTCAAAACGTGTCTAAAATACACACTGGACTGACATGGCTTCGTGATGGAAGTGTCTGTACTAGATGGGTTTTTATAGAACAAGCTGAGTGAAACCTTGAGCTTGAAAGCCAATAATTGCAATATCCAAATATGGGGATGTCCATTTTCCTAATAAGGATACATCTTAAGTGTAGTTTAGGCTTTGATCAACAGGGTATTGACTGAATTCAAAATTAGCTTACATGCTTATTATTTTTAATTCAACTTATGGTGGATGTGAACACCTATACTCATCTTAGTGTCTTCCCTTGCACACTGACAGAATTTTTTCGACAGAATAAAGACATTTTTGCTATGATAAACAAAGTGTCTTATCCAGAACATGTGTATGACACATGTCTGCTGCAACATGACTTCATGTTCCAAGCTCTCGTGCTAGATAGATTTGTATGGGCTTAAATCAAACCATGAGCTTGATAAAAGTACACCCAAGTTGCATTATTCATACATGAGGTTGTCCATTTTCCTAATATGGAAACATCTTTAGTATAGGTTGGGTATAATCAACAGGACATTGTTGTTGGTCTGGATTAAAACTAAGCTGCATCTTTTTTGGTTTAACTTATCAGGCATTGGCGGTGGATTTAAGAATGAATCTAGTCATTGTATAAGTCTCCTCCCTGGTTGCTGGATTAGAACAAATGATTAGAACATCAGGAATTGCCTATTATTTTGATGCATTGAGGCATTCTTTTTTTTATGGCCTACTTATTTAGAAGTTCTATCTAGCCTCCTTTCCGAATGAGTTTGTTACTCATTTTTTAATGTGGTAAAAGCTCATATATTGTAGTCTTTGATCATGCAGCTTTTGTCAGGCAGCTGCTGCTGCTCAAGCAGGTGCATCAGTTATCCAAATATTTGTTGGCCGCATGAGGGTAATTCTTACTATTTGTGAGTTGATGGTTTGTGCTCCATATATATGGTTCATGAAAAATTTGAAAATCAGGACTGGGCCCGTGGCCATTCTGGAGATCCTGAGATAGAAGCTGCAATCAGAAGAGGAGAAGACCCTGGACTAGCTTTGGTGAGTTTTGTATACAAAAATTTTTGTTCTCATCTTTTCTTTCTTGTTAAAGGGGAAAAGATTCTGAACTTGAAGTTTGTGTTGATAACCTCTTGATATAACTTTTATTATGGATTATTGTTTATGCTAACCTCTCCATCATGTTGTTATTCCTCGGGTTGTATGTTGTTGCTTGTGATGGAAGCAGAAACGAGAGTGGATGATGAAGAGAAAGAAGTCATGGTTGAATTCATGTGGTCTCTGATAGAGATTTAGAGTTAAGTCACTTTATTCATGTTAAGTAGTAAATCAAGAGGTTAGGATGCAACAGTATTTGGTTGGAGAGGTTATAATAGATTGGAGAACAACAATATTTGATTATGAAGATTATGTTGTTACTCTGATGTTGGAGAGGTGTATATAACATTCTGCTCTAAAATCCACTTCTGTATTGTTTGATTTTGAGGAAAGAATGGAATTTTTTAGATATAACTGTTGGAAATATATAAATATATATGGACTAATATGTAAAATGTACACACTGAATCCTATAAATATAGATCTACAAAAGAACCTCAGATTTGAGCTCTCTAGAAATCCAAATACCATTGTTTACATGGTATCAGAGCCTCCAAAACCCTATGTCTGCAAAACCCTAGCCGCAGAAAAAAAAAGTTACTGTTCAAAAAAAATTACTGTTCATCATCGACCCGCCTGCATCGCCTTCCACCGTCGCCCAGATCTCACCTCCCCGCCCTACCCCGCCATCGCGCGGATCTCGTCACCTCCACCCTGAAACCCTAGATCTCGTCGCCCCGCCGCTACGCAGGTCTCGTCATCGCCTCCACCTCGTCGTCATCTCCTCGACTCGTCGCCATCGTCGTCGTCATCTCCTCGTCTTCGTCGTCTCGACCTCGTCTCGTCATCACTGTCGTCGCCTCGTCATCCACTCGCCGTCGCCTCGTCATCCACTCGCCGTCGCAGCCAACTCGTCGTTGTCCCGACTTCGTCTCGCCGTCGCAGCCAACTCGTCATCACTGCCTCACCTCGACCTCGTCATCGCCGTCTCGCCTCACTTGCGACTGCTTCTCGTCGTCGCCCGCGACCTCGTCCTGGCAGCTGAAGTAAAGAGAAGAGGGCACTATTCCTAACCACTGATTTAAAAACAGCATTCGCCTAGTCCGCCTAGGCGTACGCTTAGGCCTAGGCGGTACCTAGGGCGCCTAACTAGCGCCTAGCGCCTAGGCGGTACCTAGACTGCCCACCTAGATTTTAGGAGTGTTTAGGGGAGCATTATCTGTTTATGTGGACTGTACCCTTTAGGCCTTGATCCTGATTTTCTGTGTTGCAGCTTCTACATCCTCTAACCTCTTTCAAACTCCTTTAACCTCCAAATATGAACACCTCCACTACCTCCTCCGACCTTCAACAAAACCTCCCCGACCACCACTTAAATGAAGAAAGAAATCTGCCTAAACACCAGTCCGTCACCTAAGCTTTCTATAACATTGACATTTACTATTAATTATTGTAATTAAAGAATAAAAAAACTTCTAAGCTCTAGGCATCGGGTCCAACGCCTAGTCCTCCTAGCGCTTTCTATAACCATGTTAGTTATTATTTTGGCTATTTAGTATTTAAGTATGCATAGTTTATTGTGGATCTAAGATTGCTATCTTTTTTTAATTACAAATTTATATAAATTTAATACATATTTTTATCAATTATTATAATTAAATAATTTTAAAAATAGCCAAACGCTTAGGCACCACCTAGGCGTACGCCTAGGCGTCTAGGCGCTAGGCGCTGGCTCAAACCCCTAGTCCGCCTAGCGCCTTCTGTAACAATGATTATAGATTTTGGGTTCGACATCTATTATTGATGCTGGTGAACCTTTATATGTGTGCATTCTTGGACCACTATTTAGAATTGCAAAAAGGGACATTATTCCCAGATGGTGCACTATTCTGAACGGTGTTGGCTATTCCAGACTCGAGGAATCATTATATGTTCTTTATGGTTATATGATGGTTATAAACTTCATATATTCAAGGTTTCTTATAGCTTGCCATGTGAAAGTATGGATCTTGATCAACCGAAAGTGACATCAAGAATCTAGAAACATGGGATATCAGAGACTGCTTTACACAAGCTACATCAAAATTATGACCTTAATAATGGAAGTTCTCTTGCCCTTAAAGTTAACACTATTAAGTGAAATTAACAGAATAACTTTGGGTATGAAAGTGTTAAAAAATGCATTAGGGTATATAAGTCAAAAAAGTGAAACTTTGACTTTAACTGCCCATTAACCTTTTTTAATCAAGTAGTTGCTTTCTACTTTATGAAAAGAGTGAACTTTTTTATCGTCATATACCTTAATTATATAGTTTCCTAGTCTATTTGTAGGTCTCTTCTTTGTCCAACATGCACACAAATACAGATGCTTAGTTTTTCAAATAACCCTAGAAAATCAAGCGATCATATATGAGGGTAAAAGATCAATCTGATTTAGTCCTCTTTATTGTACACACCGTTCAAGGTAGTGTACTGCATAACTGCATCATGAGCCAAGTGTACCACGACTCTTGTGCCAATTGTGATTACCACTCTATATAGGAGAAAATAGTTGTTATTAAGCACGATTAACAACTTGTAGTCAGAAAAATTTTCAAGATATAACGAGGTATGTTGCTCATTTCTAGCACTTTGGTAATCAGTTTTGACATGTAACAATGTGTGTTACATTTATGCCAAACAAAGATTTTTTAGTTATTAGTAATGTTTGGGTAATTGGGCCCATATCCATGTCTGCTTATGTAACCCTCCTATTCTCTATTTAAGAGAGATTAGGGTTAGATTAAGTGATAACTTTGCCTTCGCTATTTCTCCATATGGTATCAGAGCCAACTCGGTCCTATTAACTTTTCCCATCTTTTTAGATCTCAAGGCCGTTGAGTGATTTTTGCATGACCTTCATGCTCCCCTCAGCGGCTATAACAATATTTTTTATGGATCAACGACTTGAATAACATCAACAACAACTTCAGCATTATTGTTTTCTAGATCTTATCAAACATCCTCTACAAAATAATCTAAATAAAAAATGGCATCTACTGTTCATCACAATCAATACTAAGGCTACTGCTCTAGCTTGAGGGATAGTGTTAGAAGATATTATATGTTTAACTATTTAGGTGCTTGGGTAATTTGGACAATATTCATATCTGCTTATGTGACCCTCCTATTCTCTATTTAAGCGAGATTAGGGTTAGATTAAATAATAACTTTGCCTTATCTATTTCTCTACATGTGTGACTTTAATTGGTCTTTACCGCTTCCAAACCTTGTATAGTTGTATCTAAGTTTGATTTTAGCAGGGTTGTAAGCTGTAATATTGCAAATCTGCATAATCTTGTTAGCTTAAAATTCTCTTCCAATCTGCACCTTCGTTTCAACTCTGCATAATCTTTTTTGACATTGCATCACACTTGCATATGACAATCAAAAAGTCATTGCCTTTCTTGTTTCTTACCTGTCTCTGGGTAGTTGAATTCCAGCTTTCACATGCATAGGGAATAATAATTCATTGTTTTTAATATCCCCGATATAGCCCGATATATCCTTTTATAAGTCTTGCCGCAAGATGATATGGTCTCGATATCCTTTACCGCTTTTTAGCATTTTTGGGTGATATATCCCCACAAGGATGATATATCAGCCTATATGTTGGCCGATATATCCTTTTTTATAGCTTATCGCAAAACAATATAGTTCTGTACAATTACTTTAATTTTTTAAGCAAAAATTCGATCCCTATGAGGCTCTTAGCGACATTCTTATATGCTCCTTTTCCTAAGTAAGTTTCTATAATTGGTTAGTAATCATAGGCATATATTATTTACATTTTTGTATACTTCGATTTCATTAAGTATGTGTAGATTAACATTTTGGGACATTATATTACATATGCACATCATCTGATATGGAATTCTAATACTTACTACATATCCCCCATTTTCCCTCCATATCTGCAATCCGTTATGGATTTTGGCCATCCAATATTTCTCCGATATCCGATATTTAAAACCTTAGTAGGGGTTTGACAACTCAGCTTGTTGAAAGGGTTAATATGAGTTGAAAGTATGATATCTAAAATGACATGGTTGAAACTTCAGGCTTTCACATGTATGGCTCGACGAAAATTTGGTTATGTTAAGCTCCAAAGAAACATGGTGAACTGAGATAATTTGGCATGAAATTTAAGTTATTTAAGGGTTTAAATTTGTTTTCTGTGGTTTGGAGGAAAGTGATGTTTGTCAAGCTTCTGATTAGCACAACTCTATCCTTCGAGAGACAATAATAATCACTAGGGGTGTTTAATGTATTGAAGCTTCAAGGTGATTTCAAGTAATCTCAGTTAGTCTTGACTAGTGTTATCAACATGGAAGGCGTAAATGCGGGGCGCAAAAGCTCATTACCACGCTATGCGCACAAGGTGCCAGGTGAGATACATGCCTCGGCCCTCGCTGAAGTGAGGCATGCGGAATTTATATTATGAAGATAACAAATATAGAATTCTAAGTTAAAATTATTGTTATACTATTTGTATGAAATCTAAGTTTCTAATAGTCTTACATTTTAGTTTTGCCTTTTAAATGTAACCAAAACATCCAAAGAAGAAAAAGAAAGTGGAACAATAGCATTGCATTGAAGCGGCAAATCAGTGTAGTTGTTGAAGCTTTCACTACTGCAGTACTGAGGTGGTTTTTGCTGCTTGCAACATAGTTTATGTTTTTAATTGTGTTACCAAGTACGACACCCAACAACGGATGGGCATTGCTTCAGCCAAAAAGTGCAACATGCTCTCGAGGCCACTGAGGGTGTGTACTGCCTGGCACATGAGGAACACCCTGCATGTGCTATGGGGAGCTGCTACTGCACACTGCAGTGCCTTGGGCATCAGGCGCAACCCCCAGTGGACTTGATATAGAACTGTCTTCAACTATGTCCTGTGAACATGGACAAACGAACATTCACACAAAACACCACTGCCACATATCAACTTCTAAGGAGCATACCCAAGTTGAAGTATCAGATCGCCCGAGGTTATTCTAAGATAGGAATGTTCATGGTACAAGGAGCTTGCCATGATTTTATATGATGCATTTGCATCTAACTACAAATTTACACTAGTTAACTAGATGTGATTGAAAAACTTCAAAAAAAATGTCTAAGAAGGGTAACAAGCAGCCCTTAAAAACTGATTTGTAGCATATCTTTTGGATTGACATCTTCAGTGTTGATGCATGTGAATCTTGATAATCAGAGATTAGAATTTTAACAGAACTGATGATTTTAAAACCTAAAATTCTAATTATCATATGCTATTGGACTTCCATGTTTCTTTTCTTTCTTGATGGACTTGACCTAGTGATAGACATAAGATGTGTTGGTCCGTAACATTAATCTCCATAATCATTCTATAAGAAATCTCCATAATTATTTTGTAAGAATTTTGTCCCGTATGATCGGTATTGTGGAAACAACTTTTATTATGTTTCACATCATCTAAAGGATTTGTTATTTGGGTGCCTGTTAATGAGTGTGAGTTTCTTCTCCTACGCGAAGTAGTGATTTCTTACAAGTGGTTGGGTTCCTCTCTCCTTACAAGGTTCCTGATTTGAAGTTCTTCTACTGTTGATGGTGCATATACATACTAGGAATATACAATTGGAGTGCAAGCTTGGATATAAGAAGATTGTTTTGTAAGGTAAGGATTACAATTACTTTATGTAACTCTCATCTTGATAGTGGATTATTTGATTGCTGATTCACCCACAGACAATCGTGTAACTCTTGTCTCTTGCTGTCTTGATTTCTCCCTTTGCTTTAACAGCTATCCTCCATACCGTTATCTAGAATCAAGGTTCTACTCCGGAGTCCTATATTAGACATGAACTAAACTCAATTCTGTTTAGCAATTTTCAATACAAGAATGTTTTTCAGGGGATTAATATTGTAATCATTTCTTTCCTGGTTTGATAATGGGTTAATGAATCCTTTCAGACCTTTAATATTTTTTGATTTCCATTTAATAAATCGCAAAACATCAGACATTCAATTTTGAAAATTTTTGCTGGAACCTTGTGTAGTTATTAGTATGCTTATCATTAACATATACATACAAATGTGTCCCCCCCAACCCCCTCTTTGCTGTTATTGGGGTTAACAGACCAGGCATAAACACATCAAACCCTTAAACCTTTTTTTCTCTCAGTAAAACTATATGTCATATGACAGTCGCAGAAAACCTCTATCATGCATTTCAGTTTCGTCTTTATGAACAAGTAAAAAAGAAAACCTATAAAAAAAATTCAAGCTGAACTATGGCTGTCAGTTTGTTGAGAATTTGATTTATAGCCTTGGTCGCAATGCAGAGCCACCTACCAGGATAAGTGTCTCTACCTTAATTTTCTGTTAGCAAAAAAGTTGTGGTAAGGGCTCAAGTGTAAGTTGTATTCTGTTGCTAATTCGTTTTTGCACCATATTTGATCTTATTTTGTTCATATGTGCTCGGAAGGATAATATTGTAGTATAAGCATTTCTGTTGCCAATATGTATGCCCTCCTTTTTCTATCTTGCTGCTGGTCACTGTTCAGAGCTTTATCACCAGAACATGGTTGTGGATAGTTACTTCTATCATTTATCTCATTTCAATATCTGCATTATATCTGCTTAGCTAATGATTGCATATGTGCATATATTTGTAAGTTACCTTAGTAAACCCGCTAAAGATGTCATTTACATGTGACATATCTTGTTGACATAACAACAATTTTAATCGGAAATTAGTATTCTCATTGATATTTCCAAGCAATTACTAATGTCTACTGGGAAGAAATGACTGATATTTTGTTAGAATGCTTGACTTAATCTACTAAATGAATATATCACTGGAATTATTATTTTTGACTACCATCTACATAGAGAGATTAATTATATCTCACTGGGACATGGCTGTAGTCATAACAAAAACTGGGCCTTTTGTTAGAGAAGAACAGCCTAACGACCTTCACTTGTCAGCATTCCATGGTTGGATACAGTGTAATTTATTGTTGTCTCTTCAAATCATGCAGTCCCAATCATCTAAGTTTTGCTCTATGATTAAGAAGCAACTGATGGTGGAGTTTGGCAGACATTGATGAAGACGACATGGTACTGTACTGGGCTTTCCCAGTGACAGGCACTATCTAACTACCGGGCACTTTTATGAAGTTAGAAGACTTGGATGTTTGAAGGTCGTGCATTAATTTGGGAAACTAGGTGGACTTTGAACTGGGTTCAGAGGTTGGATAGGTATATTTATGATCTAACTTAGGAGTTGGATGGTACTTTTTCAACAAAATCCAAGGGCATGCAAACTCGAAACAGGAGTATTTGCTACATGGATCTGGCACGGGCCGATTCTCGCATGGAATGGATTAACTGTTGGTTGGATCAAAACCAGGGAGGTTTGTTGAATTCGAAATGCAGCTTGAGCTGGATTGTTCTGGGAGCTTAAACAGTTAAACTAGCATGGATTTGAGAAAAGGAAAAGAAAATGAGGGAATATTTAACTTGAGAAACCCTTTTGTGGAACTCTACTAGCTAGTTCGATCAACTCAACATCCGCATTCTGCAAAGTGAGAACTAATTCCTTTTCTACTACACTGAGTCCCAGTTTAGATAGGAATACTTATTATGACTTTTAGGTTCATTTGAATGTTTTGGGGAGCTTATTAACTGTATTCTGATATTATAAAAGTATAAACCCTCTAGGTCTAGGGATCTCCTTTAGTTCCCAGTACGTAGAATTGTGTCTGTGTGAAAGGTAAAAAATCTGGTAAGTAAATTTTGAGTGCTGCAATGCAAATAGAATTAAAAATCTGATAGAAACGTTATTTTCTCTCTCAATTGAAACCTATGGCTATAATCCATGCGTTCTCTACAAAGTATACAATTTACCCTTGCCAAGTAGATTGAAGAGGAAATGTCTACTCTTTAGGTTTGAGCTATAGAGTGATGGTTGATTAATAAGGTTGGATTCAGTATTTCTTTAGGGATCGACCATCTAGTGCACTCTTAGCAAATGCCAGGTTTTATTCCAATTGTGAACTATATTTGCGACATCTTTTTTATTTACTTCATCAAGTAGAAATTTCGGTATATAAAGATGGGGTTGACATTTTCATTTTTCAAGCTCATTTAAGAGGTATGTAGGTACTTTGCCATCTCTTCGTACATGAGTTATCTTTTACAGTTTGTTATTGTCGATCTCATTAAAAATGTCAAATTTTACCTAGCTACCTAAGTAAGTATTTCCTGGTAAGATTGATGAGGAGTTTTCATCTGAAATAAGATGTTATAGATTATTTGCCAGCTAAACAAGGCCTTGTCTGTTGTCTAAGGACAAAAGCAATAAAGGCTAGAAACAAAGTCAAATTGTGTTTTAATCCTCTCGCACTGAGTGCTGAAATATAGAGATTGGAGAAAACTTGCGAAAGCTCTGATTTTATGTTGCCCAACCAAAGAAGAAGGTAAATTCTTAGTCCAAAGGAGGTTGACGATTATTTGACAGGCTGTTCGGTTCAAGGACACAATCAACCATTTGGTGAAGATGATGATTAAGGAAAGTGATATCCGAATGTTCTAACTGAAAAGATAGCTGAAAGATAAAGGGTTTAGTTTAGAGCTAGCTATATATTCAAAGAGAGCGTTTAATTTAAAGAAAGCGAAAAAGAAAAGGAGGTGAAGCTGTAGCTGGCTCTTCATTTAGGAAGCTTCACATCCTGCTTTCTCTGTCCTCAAGCATCCATCACATGGGCAGTAGGGGATGCACAGGGCCCACTCCCATTTTCAATTTTACTTACCAACCTCTCTCTCTCTCTCTAAGTACCCTCATCTGTTTCTCTGTAGACTGAGAGCCTCACTGCAATAGATCTCTCCTTTCTATGCTCTTCTCTCTAGAACTGTTCTCTTAGAAACTAATCTCTCTCATTTGGTGTTCCTAATTTGTGGGGAGGAAAAAGAAATGAGTAAAGAAGATCAGAACTTCCTTAAGATACAGGTATCCTTTTCATTTGTTCTCTTGTACCAATTTCCTTCAGCTCTTTCTGGTCAACTCTATTGTTCTAAGATATTTACTGTTTGCGCAAAACTTGCAGACCTGCGTGCTTAAAGTGCACATTCACTGTGATGGATGCAAGCGGAAAGTCAAGAAGCTGCTCCAGAAGATTGATGGTATGTCCTGTCAGCTGGTGACTTTGATAGTTTTGTCTAATCCATTGTTTGGTAATTTATTTTTATGAAATTTGCAGGGGTTTATACTGTCAGCATCGATTCAGACCACAGCAAGGTGACTGTTTCGGGTAGCGTTGATCCCTCTAAACTCATCAAGAAGCTGAGCAAATCTGGCAAGCACGCAGAACTTCTAGCTCCGAAAGGTGGCGGCGGCAACAACAACAACAGCAACAGCAAGAACAAGAACAACAACAACTTCCTAGAGCAGCTCCAAAAACTAAAACTCGAAGGCGGGAAATCGCAGCAGAAGGACAACGGAAAGCCTCAAAAGGGCGGAGGCGACGACAGTGGTGGCGGTGCGAAAGACAAGAAGGGCCAGCAGCCTCCCCAGAGTATGTTCAAAGATCTGAAGCTGCCTCAGTTGAAGGGCTTCAGCTTCCCTCCCCAAAAGGACCAGAAGAATGTCAAGTTCAGCCTCCCCGATGATTTTGACGACGGAAGCGATCTCGACGATGACGAGTTTGACGACTACGATGACGATGATGATTTCGACGATCTCGACGGCATCGATGATGACGATGGCTTTGATGATGTTCTAAAGCCGATGAACGCAAAACCCATGAGTGATAATAAGAAGGGTAACGATAAGAAGGGAGGTAAGAAAGATGGCAAAACGGGAGAGAAGGATAGCAGCAAGGGTGGGGGTAATAATAACGGGAAAAATAGCAAGAAAGGAGGCGAGAAGAATGAAGTCCCAGCAACGAATCCCAAAATGATGGGCCATGGGCGCAGCATAGGAAATGGCCCAATAGGAGCAGTCCAAGGCCTTCCACAAGGAGCATCAATTCAGGGCATGCCAGTAGCCAATCCTTACCAGCAGCAGCAGCAGCAGCAATACATGGCGATGATGAGGCAGCAACAGCAGCAGCAGCAGCAGCAGCAGATGATGATGAACATGAACAACGGGCCGACGGTCTACGGGCAGCCGATGGGCTTTATGCCGGCCCCTCCGGCGTATGCGGAGCCTTACACAAACTACTTCAGTGATGAGAACACCAACAGCGGCTGTTCAGTTATGTGAATGTTACCAAGGGTAAAAAAAAAAAAAAATGGCAGCTCAAGGAGGTTATGAAGTAATAAATCAACCTTTTTGCTCTTTGAGTTTTTGCTTGAAGATGAAGTTAGGTACCACTACCTATATGTTTGCTGTTGTTGTTATTATTATGTTATAGAAGACTTTGGTAAAAGTTTTAAAGCTTGGATTCTCTGAGTCCTGCAAGAGATGAGAGGGGGTATGTAGTTTTTATTTTCTTTTTCCTGGGATATGTCAATATATATTTGTTGATAAGTTTAAAGTTAATAAAAGCAAAGTTGCAGCATTTTATTTGTGTGACAAGTGCTTTATTTTCTAATCCTTGGTGAACATCAATTATCAAATGCAGGAGTTGGGTAAAGGATTAAAGCGCTGATTTCCTGTTCCTGCTGTTGTGCACCTTTATTTCTCTTTTACTCAGATATTAAATACATGCACATTGATGAGCTTAAAGTTTTGTGCGAGTGAGTTCATTGTTAATGCTATAGTAATATTTTTGCTTTCTTTTTCTCGAGATCCTATCCTTTCCTTGTCCATGGTTGATCCTTGTGGTTGTGAGGGAGGAGTGGCCAAATGCAATTAATAATAGGGCTACTGAATGTGCATGTGGGTGACATGATGAGTGATGATATTGAAGGTCAACATCACTAGTGGGGTTAGTGTCTAGCTACGACTTCACGGAGTTATATATATGCTATAAAGTGGAGATATAATGTTTGGTGCTTGAGACCAATAGAAAAGAAAGAAGTGACTTTTCGCCAAACCCCCTATTTTGAGGAAAATACCTAATACCAGTTTGGCGGTGTTCAAATATATGTAAATTTTTTACAATTGAGACGAAGAGATCATAATTGCTAATTGATATGTATGGGTACTATTTGGATTAGTGCAGATTAGTAGAATTGACAAATTTAAAGATACTCCATACTAAAGTTTTGTTCTTTCCTGTCATTGATCTAGGTTTTTTTTTTTGTATAGTTTTCTTTCAATAGTAGTTGGTAGTTGTTCTTGGTACCATGTGAGTCTACATACATAGAGTTTGTACTTTATTTCTATTTTGGTAATGAAAGCTAACATTCTTTGCCAATAAATAAATAAATAAATAAATAAATAAATAAATAAAATCTTCCTGAATGTGGGATCCTAAAATTCAATCATCCTGAAACAGACACAAGAAATGAGAAAGCTAGTGGTTTCTTGGTTTACAACTTGGGGTGAAGAAAATACAAGTTTGGATCTTTTACGAGGAGCTTGCAGAATTCAAAGTTGGAAAAGACTCTTGGTATTTTCTATGGACCAAGGTAACATTGAGCGTTTATCACTAGGGAAGGTCAATATGTTTGGATTACCTACAAGATTTTTACACTATAATCTTGAATTCTATGATACATGTGACAAGTGAAGTATTCCTCGTAGGGGCTGTTTGGTTGGCCCAAAAATAGCAGAAAGTGAAAGAAAGAAAACTGACAAGTGATTTTTTGTTATTTTTCTTCACAATTAAGTGTTTGGTTTGTAAAATAAAAATAAGAGAGTGAGTAAAAATAGACATTTTCCTTGGAAAATTTTCCGTCCTTTTGAAGCTGATTATGGGAGAAAATGAGAATCAAGTCACACATCAGTTATTTTCTTGTCTTTTTAATTTGAACCAAACTAAGGAAAGTGATGGAAAGTAATTATGCACCATGTTTCTTTATGAAACAAACACAAAAAATACTCTTCTAATAAAGTGAGGGAAACATCAAAAAATGAAGGAAATTGAGTTTTGAAAAGTGAAAGGAAAGTAACCGAACAGCCCCTTAAACCCTCTATTATTTGTCGCAACGCTAACATAAAAGGCACAAAAGGACATTTCTAGCATTATTCACTTTTGAAAAAGGCATCGTCCTAGCAACGCTCTTTCCAAAGACATAGGTTGACATAGCAAGACACATCCTATTGAGGGTACAAAACGCACCATCACTTGTTCTGTCAAATAGTCAAGTTTCAAGGCGGACAGCAAAAATTTTCAGCCTCCTTTCAAGTACTTGTTGCTATTGCCATCGCACGATGGCAAGGATAGGATATAGGGTAGGATAACGGAGATCTCTATAGGTGACATTTGCTTGGAGTTGGGATAGGATTAAAGGGGGGTAACATTTGCATGCCACAAGTGAGTTATTTGTTCCAAAACCAACATGAACGGCACAAAACAACATTTCATAGCATTATTCCCTTTTCAAAAAGCATCAACATAGCATTGCTCTTTCCATAGGTGTATTAGGCTCATCGGTGGGCATAGCGCTGCAAATTCCGACAACGGTTGCAACCCGACAAGAGTGCAATGCCCATGACACTGTCATCCACAGTTTTGATTAAAGTATGCTGCTCATTAGGATGGGAAAGGTGCAGTGAACTTCGACTCCTTGTGGTTTTTGGCAGAGGCCGGATTTGATGGTACCGGGTCGGATTACCCGGGGTTTGGGTAAAAACCGGAACTGATCTGACCCGCGTCAAGCAAGATTCATGTTAGGAAAAATGATAACGTAGACCCCGGTGGTGTCCTAGGACGCGAGTCTTTTCCTGCCACCAAGTCTAGGTCTGTGGATCAGATCCTCGCCGCTCTCCACGGGGCTTACCATGTTGTCGGACTCAAAACTCTAATTTGCTTCATGGGTTGCCCTGATCAGTTGGTTCCTTATTAAAAAGAAAAAGTTAAGAATTTCTAACTTGATTCGATGGTCTCTGAATTCTGGATACTATTATAAGGGTTAAAATACCAGATTGATCTGAAAACTGATAGCGTTTTACCACTCTAGCCTAAAAATTGACGTTGACGACACTCTTGCTTAAAACTCACAAGTACAGCGACAAATAGGCCCATTCTATTGCCAAAGGTAATTTTCAAGCGAAAAATTAATAAATTTTTTATATAGACTCCTCAAGCTCCTATATTTTTCGGATTAACCCCCTCCCTTGTAAAAAAACCCTCCTTTTCCACCATCTCTTCCTCATTCTTCCTACCATCTCCTCCATTCTCTTCTCCTCCATATTCTCAACTTTCGCTCTTCTCTCCCACTCCTCCATTCTCTTCTCCTCCATATCCTCACCTTTCCATCCTCTCTCCCACTCCTTCTCCCTCCTTTCTCATATCCTCACTCATGCCTTCGCCTTTCGACCATCTCCTCCATTTACCTCTTTTCCTCCCAATCCCCAACCTCCCTTCCTCTCTCTTACTCTCTCTCCCCGCTCCTCTTCCTCCCTCGCACTCACTGTTCCTCTCTCTCATTCCCTCTCCCTCCTTGCTCTACGCACTCTCAATCTCCATCATTAAACATCCTACTAAAAATCTAGTATCATTCTCCTCTTCCTCTCTCATACCTAACATCAAACATTCAGATAGAAGTTAAAGAAAGTTAATAAGATGTGGGGGTTAGAGAAAGAGGGAGAGGAGGTAAGAGTGGAGATATGGAAAAGGTGGGAGAGGGAGTGAAATAGATGTGAGTTGTTAATCAAGCCGAACTCTAAGGGGAGAGGGAGTTGAGGCCGACAAGTTAGTAGATAGAGTCCTAGTTAGTGGGAGTTCTAGTTAGTGGATAGAATCCTAGTTAGTGGATATAATTCAAGTTAGTGGATAGAGTCCTAGTTAGTGGATAGAGCTATGATCTTATATATATGTAAACAAGTATGTAAGTTTTAATGAGAGAAAATAGAAGAAAACTCCCCACGAGATACTGTTCACGGTACTGTTCATCCGCCAATTTGTGTTAGGTTCCCCCGACAGGTCAGTCCTAGAAATGATGAGGGGAAGAGTAGATATCTCACTTTGTTGAGATATTTGCTTTCTATTCTTATTTCCTTAGTGAAACGGGGATTCACTTGTGATTTTACTCTCCACGACGATCCTCGGTGTATGTGCTTAGGCCGATCCTAGTTACAAGCCAACAGAGGATTAATGCCTAAATAGAAAGAAGCAATATAAGTAATCTTTCTCCACATATCAGGAGACTGCATGTGTTTGTGTGTGAAGATCCTCCGAATTAAGGGAAACATGAGTATCTCATTCGCTAGTTCTTAATTTTCGAACAGAATTTAAAAATACATAAAAAATAAAAAGCTGAGATTTGACTTCTCTGCTTTGTAATCTAGTCTAATACTATTATAAAAGTGTATTGCCATGTTAAAACATTTCTTTCTAAATTACCCTCTAAAATAAATACACGCATACATAAAACATATATATGCATACATAAAATACATACATACATCATAAACCATACCCCTTCAAATCCTTCTCACAAAGCTAACTACAATTCCAAATTCAGTTAAAACTAATAGAATTTTAAAATATTATTTAAATAATAAAATACTAATTATAAATTTACTATACAAACTACTATTAGTTTAATTTTTATTTAAAAATAAATCTATGGAACTCCAATTAAATTAATTAAATCAAATGTACATTCATAAGCCTAAGTGATGATATGTTATCCTTTTAAATCAGTTATGAATAAAAATAATTACAATAAAACCATACTATACTAAGGAAAATGATAACTATAATATGACATTTAAGATATCCAAGCTCATAATATATTTTAACCTTTTAAATTGGTTATACTTAAAAATAGTTACAATAAAACCATACTATTCTATGGCAAATGATAACTAAAATAATTACAATAAAACCATACTATTTTATGGCAACGATAACTACTATGTCATTTAAGATATCCAAGCTCAGAAGGCAGTGGTGTAGCTAGGAATTGGAGCTTGAGGGGGCACTATTGCTCCTTCTCATACAAAATAGCTAATTTGTTAGCACTTAATATTATAGTCCCCTTACTTTGCACATATGTACCCTCACATGTTTTTTATAGCCCTTATATACCTTGAAGTTTTTAGAATTTGCAAATGAATATCTTCTCTGTGCAAACATGAAATTTTCCCAGATGGAACCCATAAGCTAATTACAGAAATTTTTAGCCCATAATATTGTTGAATTTACTGTTAAATCCATCATAATTCTATTTCAAAATATAATTGAGGTATGTTTAAATTAGAAATAGGGTATGTTTAATAGTAAAATTAACAATAAATTAGTGTCAAAAAGTCCTAAAATTAGCTTGTGTCACAAGGGAAAATTCAGGGGGAAATTTTCATATTTGCATAACAAAGAATATTAAACTGGAAATTCTAGAAACTTCGAGGTATATAAGTGCTAGCAAAAACAAGTGTGGGTACATAAGTAAAAAAGTAAGGGAAATATAAGATTTAACTGCTAATTAGCCTAAAAACACGATGGCCAAAATGCAATATCTTTATCTTCTTAACGTCTCCCTAAACAATATCGAATTGAACCAAATTAGAGGCAGTCTTATTCTATTCATTATCAACCTACATGCAACTAAGCATTTAATCTTTTGTTTTAATATAAGCCCAAGGTCAATGATATTAATATTAGGCTTGATAATCTCCTCAATTGCTCTTGAGTACCCCCCCGCCAAATTTACAAGTAAGGCTTCAAGGGAGGGAGCGCGGGGCCGGGGGGTCATGTGACCCCCTCCCTCTGCTAGTGTCAAAAGGTGATACTAATTCATGTAGACAACATCTATCTCTTTCCTTTTAAATAAGTTTCAATCGAGACTCACTAGCTAGCTTAGATCAGAAAAGTCAAACTTAGTTATGATTTGTGTTATGTCAACAATTAACCTAAGTGTTAATCTTCCCTCCGAAGTCGACATGTGTCCCAGGTCGACACTAATCAACAGATCTGCCACGCCCCAGCAGAGGGCAACTTGGGTAGCATGGGCACTCGCCCCTTCCCGAGCGGGGCCGAGTCGAGATAAGCTCTCACTCGGCCTCATCATTTGAGTCGACCCCCCTCACTCATTCTTAGGCCAGGTCAACAACTTGCGAGGCTGACAAAAAAGGCAGTACTTGTTGACCAGTTTGTAGAGCCGAATCGAGAGGCGGTTTGTCCTCAAACTCCACACCAACACCTGTTAATCCTCATCATTGCTGGTGCCACGAGTCTCCATGACTCATCACCTATCGTCAGTACCACACCGTCTCAGTCTCCGTCACGTCAAGGTCAATGATGATTCGTTTCATCTATAGTCGACACATGTATACTATCTTCCAATTCATCTACCAACATGGACTCAGCCAGAGTTACACTTCTACCCCTCTTAACTGGGTATAAATATGGGCTCATCGCCTACTGCCATGAGGATCTTCTTCTATCCCCCCTCGGGACCACGTGTACGCCATTTCTGGCTAACTTTATCATCTACACCTTCAGAACTTGTTTAGTTCATTGGTTCCCCACTCAAGCTTTATACTGACTTGATTGTTGGAGGAATTACCAGAGAGCCCAACTTCGGTCATCTAACGTGTCTATTTTACAGATTTCTTATATCGAGTAGGGGATCATTCGCTTAAGGAGATGAAGGGACCTACATAATTCGTATCCACCCTAAGCCCCGTCGTTTATTTCGGATTACCTCCTAATCTCGCTGCTGAGTCCCAGGACATCAACAATTTGGACCAGCCTAGCTCCTGCACGGTCGCACCCCTCCCCCATCCCCACCAATTTAATAAGTAGGTTATATCTTGGCCCTAATAATGAAAATTCTATCTCTTTGACTTTCTGCTTTAAACTAGCTAGTGAGTCTCGACTAGAACCTAGTAGGTGCATTTTAATCTACCGGGCTTCAAAGCAGAAAGGCAAACCCCAACTTTTTTATTTTTATATATTTTGTCAAATTTTGTTTAAAAATCAAGAATTAGCGAATGAGATTCATATTTCCTCTCTTTTTTTATTATAAAATGGGTAAAAATCTAATTTTTAAGGGTTTATTGGGTCACTAGTCACTTAATTTATCTCATAATTGAACGTTCGTACTTATGTTTTAATGGGTTAGATGACTGATCATGTAATTAAATATGAATTAGATTGTTAATCCCTTGTAATGTTTTCCGCCAATTAACATAATGAAGTTTACTGATGTGATAAAAAAAAAGTCTAGATCATTTGACATAACCGATTTATTTCTATGCATAATACCTTGATCACTTATGGAAATGAAACTGTGACGTGTTGGGCAATGTGTATCGGGTAATTATAATACATTTGACATTTTTCTCTTGAAAATATTATCTCGGGGCATATTGAATTAAGCTTTATTGCTCAAAATTGAAGGAAAACAATTTAAAAATAACTAATGATCCAATTAGTATTTACCTACACTGCCGGTCATGCAAGCGAGGTGGGCCGATCTGAGTCTATCATTTTTAACTTTAGCTAGGCCGGTGGTCCAAGGGGAGCCTAATACGGTGGGGGAAAAGGAGAAAAAAAGAGGATTCAGTTCCAGCAGCCCACATTGAATTCCACTTCCCTCTCCTCGGTCTCTTTCTCTCTTCTTCTTGACCTAATAATGGATTACAAGCTGGCAGCGCTGAAGGCGATGTGTTGTCAACTCAAGGATGCTCGCCAGACCAACTCCACTCCTCCCTCCATGTCTCTCTTCGGCATCCTCTTCCAACGCGCTTGGATCCAGGTCCCCTTAACAAACCCTAAAACCCCCATCTTTTCTTTTGATTATTATTATCATCTTCATCATCTGATTTCGGTTTTGGTTCAGTTAGGGCGTTCTTGTTTCTGGTTCTGAGGAAGGCCGCTTCCTTATCGACGACGGCTCTGATGTCGTCGAGCTCTCTCTCGCCAATGAGTCTAGCCCTCACAATTGGAAAAAGGGTAAAATTTTTTTCCCCCTTCTGTTCATTTATAATAATTAGCGATTTTAATTTCTTTTCATCTCATATCCTTTTGCATCTAGGACTGTATGTGATGGTCGTTGGATTGTACGCTCCCGCTTCGGCCGATGACCCCGCCCTGATCAAGGTATATATTTCCCCCTATTTCATTTTATGTGGCTCTGAAACAGTGAAGATAACACCCTGAGGTACTATCTCATGACCGTCGACATCATTAGAAGGCATGATGCGCGTCAATAACATCCTCCAAGCCTTCTACAGCCTGTGGAAAGATTGAGATAAACCTATTAGAATCTGAAATTCTCCTTTCAAGCCACAAACATACAATAAGAATCTCATACCTGATACAATATTTTAGCACGGGGCTTAGCTACTGACATGATGTTGGAGATGTCTTCGGACATGGGTGTTTGCTATTGTTGTGGGATTAATGCGCAAAGTTGTCTCAGATGATTAGCTTGTTATCTCTCTTGGATAGGCAAAGTTGTATGTTTCTTAAACTGTGTTTGTTTTGTCATGGTTCTTGATTTCACACAGTACCGAAATGGCCTTCTTTCTTTAATTTAATTTATTGGGACTCCGTTGTTTAGCACTGTGAGAAATCTAGAAGGTGTTCTCTTTCCTTTAAAAAAAAAAAAAAATTTCGCGCCGCTTGTATATTAGGTGTTTACTTCAATCATGTTTTCCCCCTGAAAATAAGCAAATTAAACACCCTGAATCCTTACGCTTGTAGTTCCTAATTACTTCTTCAAAATCATTTTGTTTTGGCAAATAAGCGTGCCGTGATGATTTACGCCAGCTCATATAATAATGTCAATTGTAGGTTCACAAGATCGTCGACCTCTCACCGTACCCCGACCGAGAGGCAATGTGGCACCTTGAAGTCATGGAGGCTTATCGGTTGTTCTACCTACCTGTTCTTGAATGACATTTCTGTATCTCATGCCCCTATTAGTTCTGGACTCTGACATTTATGCCCCGTGCATCCAACTGTTTTGATCTTATTAAGGAATATCATTTCGTGAAAGTTTTCAGGCTGCTCCGCCACACCTGAAATATGCGACTGCCATTTTCTGTTGATGGTCTCTGAAGCTATTGACAGTGAGCTTTTTGTTCATATCAACCTTTCTCACTTTCCCTTTTCTATCTCCTGGGTATGGTCTTGCAAAAGCAAAAATTTATACAGGCGTGTTGTGCCTGTTTACATCGTTCTTTTCCTTTTATATAAGCATATACAGGTGAAATACGGAGGCAAGACGCTCAAGTCGAAATTCATTGCTCCAATTTTCCGCTATATAGAAAATTGTTTGTAGGTTTTTTATGTTGACCCAACTTCCGCTGCAAATGCTGTTTTCAGGATTGTAAATTGCAAAACAAAGTTGTCAAACATGAGATCAATTGTTGAGACGGCTGCTTAGCATCCGAATGCCATCTGTAGCCAGAGCTGTCTAAACATTTACAACGATCAATCTAGCATGTACGTACCTTGGGTTCTTTTTTATCCAGAAAGTATTAACCTCGGATTAATGTGCTCATTTCCACGTATTTTATATTACACTAATCTAAGGATAAACCTTGGGTCTGACTACTGAGCAAAATATATGTAGTGAACTTAAATCTACGATATCTTTCTATCACCCTTTCACCTATCCTCAAAAGGAAGAGTTTAGCTTTTGTGGCTTTTTGCCGGAGTGAGGAACGCAATATGTTTTCATTCCGAATAAGAGCAAAATACTGGATTCTTGTGTATCAGTTTCATCAATGTGTTATTTGCATATGTACCCCTTACGTCATGGGTATTAGCAAAAATAACCGTAGAATCTTAGTATTTGCAAAACTATCACCCTCAAATTATCAATTTTAGAAAAAAGATATTAAAAAAAAAATACAGTTGTTTGATTTCAATTTTGGAAACAACTCAAACCTACAATACTTTTCTATCATCAATTTCATGTGACTCATAAGAGAGGGAGCTTAATTTTTGCGAAAGAGAGGGAGCTTAATTTTTATGGCCTTTTCAGTCTTGAGAAATCTAACAATGGAAGTAAACATTTGAAACTTGGGTTGTAAAATAAAAGATTTGAAGAGTGGTTGTATAAAAATCGGGATAATTGCATCAATGGTCACACTCTACTTGTCTCATAATTGGATGTTCATACGTATGTTTCAATTGTTTGGATGACCAGCCATGTAGTTAAATATTTATTGGATCATTAGTCAATTTAACACTTTTCGTCAATTTTGAGTTACATATTTTTCATTTATTTTTAAGCAGTACATCTTAACTTAATATGTCCCGAGTTAATATTTTCAAGTGCAGAATGTAAAATACAATATAATTACTCAATACATATCGTTCAATATGTCACATTGTCATTTCCATAAGTGATTAATGTATTATACATAGGAATAAATCAGTCATGTCAAATGATCAAGACTTTTTTATATCATGTCAGCAAAATTCGTTATGTTAATTGGTGGAAAACATTACAAGTCAGTAACGATCCAATTTATATTTAATTACATAATTAATCATCTAATCCATTAAAATATAAGTATGAGCATGCAATTATGAAATAAAATCGGTGATTAGTGATCCAATTATAACCTTTAAAAATCAGAATTTTTACCCTTTTTGATAAAATAAGAGAGCAAAAAAGAATGAAGAGTAGATATGTAAAAGTCCCGTGTATCACCGTCATCTCCATATACAAACAGCCTACTTTATCATCGACATCCCACTCTCATCGCTTACTCGTTCACATTTCTAAAGATAAGCCTCTCTCTCTCTCTCTCTCTCTCTCTCTCTCTCTCTCCCCCTCCTCCCATGGTTTCCATTCTCTACAATTACACTTCATTGGCCTCTCGCCTCCCCAAACTCCCTCTCCTCCCCGATCCCAACAACAAAACCCAAAACCCAATTTCCCTTTCTCCTTGTCGATTCAAAAGAAAAACCCATCATCATCATCATCTAATAAATGCCATCAACAATCCTAACAACAACAGCCAACAGCAACTTAGAACTTTGTTCCCTGGTGGGTTCAAGCGACCTGAGATAAAAGTGCCCACAGTTGTTCTCAAACTGAGCTCTGAAGAGATTCTCAGCAGAGAGGATTCCGTTGCTGAGGCAGTAAGCTCTGGGGTCTCTAAAGGGGTCGGGGTTGTGGTTCTTGAGAGTGGTAAAGGGGATGACGAGAGTGGCGGTCGCCTCTACGAGGCTGCTTGTGTCCTCAAGTCCGTGGTTGGGGACAGAGCTTATCTTTTGATTCGTGAGCGTGTGGACATTGCTGCTGCTGTTGGAGCCAGTGGAGTCCTTCTCTCTGATCAGGGTAACCACCCATTTCCTTTCTTTTAAAAACTTAAACTTATGATGTATCCTTTTTTTTTTTGAGGGACTAAGAAAGGTATCAACTTGTTTACTATTTGTTGGCATTTTCTTTCTGCTCCCCTTTGATGACAAAACATCTCCGGTTGTTGCGTATCAGTTAGTCTTTTAGGTTCACAATCAGGGAATTTTAATAAATAATCATCATATCATATTACTTAATGGATCACATTTTGGAATTTCTATTGTGATGATTTTTTCCCCTGCAATATTACGACAAAGTGAGAAACTATCAAATTACATGTTTCTTCACACTTGCGCACAAAGTGTAAGTGGCTAGGTAGAATTTTTCACGTTAGTGAAAATCGCTTCTTAGAATGTGTTTCTAATCTTCTACATTTCTATTAGCTTTCTCGGTCAGAAGGATCTGCTATGTCCAAAAGTCATGGAATGTACGCCCACTTCAAGAGCTTAGCTCTATTTTCTTTTTTCTTCTAGATGTGCCTTTTAGATATATTTTGACCCTTTTCAGTAGATAAAGAACCTATTCTTGGTCGGTCTTCAATCCTTAGTGTTGTCCAAATTGTTCGTTCTTTTCGCATCAATATTTGAGGAGTAAATTTACCTTCATTTATAAAGATGTTTACTTTTATGTCATGGTAAGGTTCCATGTTAATCCTTTGAGATTTCTGTTTTAAAAACCTCGCCTTGTTTACTGACAAGCGGAACACCTATCTTGTTCTTTACCTAAGTTACCTTCCACAGTACGAGGTGATCTAGGCTTGGAGTTCATTATATCTCATCTTCTTTTGCAGGTCTTCCACCGATTGTTGCTAGAAATATGATGATGAAATCCAAATCAGATACTGTATATCTCCCATTGGTTGCAAGAATAGTGCAAAGTACAAATTCTGCAGTAACTGCATCTAGTTCTGAAGGTGCTGATTTCCTTGTAATGTGCAATGAGTTGGAAAATTGTGCCCATGTACTGGAAAATGCTGCTATCCAGCATGTTAAGGTGCCTATTTTCTTTAGCATTGCTGATTCACTTGGAAGGGACTTGCTTATTGATTCGGTGCTGAAGTTATTCGACATAGGTGCTCCTGGTGTAGTTATGTCTCTAAGTAGTTTGAAGCTTTGTGGTGATGAAGTTCTGAAGAAGATATTTTCTACTACACACATGGCAAAAAGAATCCTTCAAGAAGGAAGTCAAAATTCCAGAAGTTCAGAGACAGTAGCTGTCAAAGACACGTTTGTTGAGAAAAATGGAGTTGCTGGTTTTGCCAAATTGGCTACAAAAGAGATACAACTGATAGAATCAGAAAGAATATTATTAAGGGAAGCAGTTGGTGTTATCCAGGAAGCTGCACCAATGGTGATCTCCTTATGCTAAACAGTTGGTAGCTTATGATACTCTTCAACAATCTCACTTATACAACTGAACTTTCTTCAGTTTGCATGACAAGAAACATGAAATGTCTATATCTAATGACAGATGAAAGAAGTTGGACTCCTCTTAGACGCAGCTTCTCGCCTCAGTGAGCCATTTTTGCTGGTTATTGTGGTAATTTGAAGTATGAAAACTTTAATTTCAAGAATCACAATCATGTTTACGATATCAGCTTGACATTTAGAGCAATTAATATGAAGAGTCTAGTAATAACTTTCTACATGTTCATGATATTCCTGTTGCAGATAAATTTCTGTTTCTGAACTTGTTTAATTGTGTATGAGGACTTTTGTATATGAATCTTTATATAGACCACACGTTTGCACGAGCCTTCAGAGTCCAGGTGTTCATACATTCAAATGAATTCATTTCTTTCATTGAATTACATCTGTTTGAATTTGGGCTGGCTTACTTGACTAATGCTACCTGAAATTACCAGATTATTCTTTGAATATAGCTGAAATCTTTGTTCTGAAAAGTTCTGTTACCTAATACTAAAATAGATGAATCCACCTTCAATCCAAAATTTGACCTATGGCTTCTTTTTCTCTTGATTCTCTCATTAATAATTTATGTAGTTGAATGTTCGATGACTGTTATTAGAATGCAAGATCTTATATCATTACTTAAACAATAAAATATGTCGTGAAAAACATGATATCATATTCCATCACTTTTATTCCATTGAATTACTCAATATAGTTCCGAAGACTTGAAGCATCTGCATCTCATTATATAAACTAGAATTTTCTGTTATAATATCTTTTATATGTTTTACTCCTCTTCTATTATGGTGTGCCAGTATCTCAGTTACTTTTCTTTCACGAATGTGTTTAGGGTGAATTTAATTCTGGAAAATCTACTGTCATAAATGCTCTTCTTGGGAGAAGGTACCTCAAGGAAGGAGTGATTCCTACAACAAATGAGATCACTTTTCTGTGTCATTCTGGGAAAGACTTTGATGAGCAAGAAAGATGTCAAAGACGTCCAGATGGACAATTTATATGCTACTTGTCTTCACCTATTCTTAAGAATGTAAGCTCCTTTAAACATACTGATACTCCTACGTGTCTATGCAAGTCCTTTTTTGTTAAATGTCTTTTATGTGCATTTGTCAGTTGATATTCAAATGTTTGCCAATCCATTTTACTTGGTCATTATTATATTTCCTAAGCTACTTCAGATGCATTTTTTTGTGGACCACATTATTGGCTGCTATAATATGATTAGGACTAGCTATGGATATGATTAGGAATTAACAAAAAGCAACTTTGAAAGTGATTTTTAAAAAAGAAATAGCTTCTTTTGTTTTTTATGAGATTAGAATATTAATTTAAATATAATATCAATGTAGAGTATTATATTTCTTTAGAATAATTTAGTTGCTATAGCTAATAACCTTTTTTGTCCTTCTGGTTTTAGTCTGACCTTCAACAGGACTCTTTAGTAGTTTGATATTGATACTGTTTAGCAAGAGTTAGGGGTCTTCACTGTTCGCGGGAAAAATAGTTGCAGGAGACATTCTCATTGATCTGTAAAATAAATCTGTTACAAATTTATCTTTTGATAACAAATTACAAGATTACAGTTCGCCTTTTTATAAGGACTTTTTACAACGAGAAAATCAAATAAAAATTACAACTTTATATGTTTTTTCCTTTTTT
>JBAKGM010000081.1:15621502-15636626 GCA_037177215.1 Asparagus racemosus | reverse complement strand
ACGTGGATTGGTTAATGTAAGTTTGTGTAAGTCATTAACCAATCCATCGAAAGTACATGATTTGGATATAAACAACGATTTCGTCACACCTCCTTCATATACAGGCATATTATTCTCGAGATAGTTAATCTTCTCATCATATGAACAAAGGATTAAGATTCGATCGTTCATTGTTACCTCTGAGGAGTAAAAAATTTCAATATCGACTAGTATTACAAGAAAAACACAAAAAAATATTATTTACAACTAAATTCCCTAATACCAATTTTTTACACATCCATAATTTTCACCATAGGTCAAACCCTAATATTTTTATTTCCCTAAATTTTATGATTCCCTAATTTAAATAATTTAAACAATATTCACTTTTAAAAATTTAAAAATAAATCACTAATTTTTATAATTTTCCTTAATTTCCCATCCAACTTCAAACACAAAATTCCTTATTTTTTCTTCACAAAATTCATAAATAATTCAAAAATTATTCCAAAATCTGAACTAAAACAAGTTATTATGGTGAAATAGTGAGAATATGTAAAAATTTTGGAGAACAAACAAAAAAGTTTAAAGCTTTTACCAAAACTTTGTTGAAGCCCTAAATTTTAAATCCGACGAACTTCGATGATTTTCGGCCCTAAAGGTGGTCGGTGGCTGTGATTACAAATGATCGGAGATAGTCAATATCAGCAGTGGCGGGGGATCTAGTGTTGGGGGGAGAGACGGGGCGGAGTAGAGAGAGAACGGGAAGGGGGTGGGGAGGAGAGCAAGTGAATAATTCACGTGAGGGAGAGAGATATATAAACTGGGTTAGTGGGGGTCGCTGACAGACTTCACGGGATTCGCAGGCCCAATTTGACAGAGAGCTCAATTCGAGCTCTCCGTCATTTGCATCTTGCAACTTCACGAGATTTGAAATCCCATGAAGTTTGGTTGCAACTTCACGGAATTTGAAATCACGTGAAGTTTGGTTATATTTTGATTAGGCTGAGTACTTAGCGACTGAACTTCACGAGATATTAAATCCCATAAAGTTTTTAAAACATAGCATTTTCGACTTAGTTTCAGCGGGATCGATAACGCTAAATAAATCTCAAATAAGCCGATTTAAAAAAGAATTCTCTAAACGGGTGTATTTTGAAAATTTGTCCTTCCTAAAACCTCTTTTTTTTATGAACCCCGTCTTCCTCCTCTCTTTGTCATTTCTTGTCCCTCTCTCGTTCTTTTCTCCATTCATGGCCTTCATGGAGAACTATCACCGACGGATAAATTTGTGATTAAGACAGCCAGCTGCTGACGTAGCGAGCAGATCATCGGTTGGGGCCCACAACACAGCCCCAATGTCGGCCTCTCTTGCTTGTGATATGGTAATATATTGAGCATATTCCAAAGTATAAACTAAAAAATAATTATATTCAGCTAGTTTTATTTGCGTTCTTCGTCGAGTGATCTCTAATAGAACAATCTGCCTCGGGATAAATCAGAAAATTGGATTCTCTGATTCCCATTCAGTTGGTTAATGTAAATTTATTCAGGATAACGATGTATGCCAACCGATTTCTTGTATAATTGATCCTGCCAATGACATTGACAGTAAAAAAAAAAAAAAAACTGTATCTTTGAATCATTTATGCAAGCTTTGTTGGGTTCTCCCCAAATCTCACGAACCAAAGTCAATTAGTTAACCTAGAGAAATCATTAGTTGAAGTGGGAGCTGGAAGGTGGTCGCGTGAAAGTTGGAAGCTTCGTGAGGAAGCTTGAAGCTCATGATTAATGCTTGGAAAGATAAATATTGATCTTTCAGGAATTCATATATCTGCAGCTTAATATTAGTTTAGTCATGATAGCGATGTATGGCAAGTGATTTCTTGTATAATTGATCCTGCCACTAACATTTACAATTTAAAAAAAATTTGTAGCTTTAACCCATTTATTTATGCAAGCTTTGATTTATGCCCTCAACTAATATTTCTTTATTGCAGCTGCTGCGTACCATCCACAAGCTAAAAGGGTTCTCCTTTTGGTGAAAAACAAAGGGCTTTCTCTTCTCCAGCCAAAAAAATGTCCTTCAAGCAAGCAGGTGCATATCGGAGCGTCAAGCCCATTACTATCTCCTACTCAGATCTTATGGTTTGCAACAGCGCCCATGCCGTCACCTCATTGATTTCCTAACTAATACTTTCTTTTCTTTTTCTTAAATTTAATTTTAACTGGTGGGTTATATTGGTGCTGATCAGGACAAGGAAAGGGATTTGTCGGACAAGATCAAGGAAGCATTAGGTCCCGAGGGACTAGGCATCATTTTGATCTCAGATGTATATATTGACTTCCCTTTATCATAAAATACTTGCTTACATCTTCTTTATGTTAAATGCCACACAGCTTATGTGTTCAAATTGTTTAAGAGTGTTTCCATTTGTATGCTATGTCACTATGTGGCACACATACTTCTACTGTCTTAACACATTAGCAACAATAAGCGCTTGGAAAGAAATAATTGGAGGCTTCTCATGGTATATTTATGCGTGTGTTCACACATGCGCGTCCACGTCCATGTGTGGATGTTAGGTAGGATCTTACCATTAGGATATAAGCTTGGATCCTACAGTAGGGAAAATATATATCATGCAACCCAACCAAGGTCAGAGGTCTGAAATTAGATGCTTCAATCTATGATTTTCTAGACTTGCTACTTTAACTTGTTCATCTTACTAGGTGTTATCCATGTGTAAATATTGAAATTATGTTCTCCATTTTTAGGCTATTTAAGTGACATACACGATACATGATCCAAATACGTGGATTTTAAAAATGTGTTTCTATTTGTATCCTTTTCATTTTTGACACAATTCAAGCTCCAGTAATTTCAGTAAGATCCCTACCGGAAACAAGCTCAAGATAAAACTTAAGGTTAGATCATATCAATTTAAACACACACACACACACACACACACACACACACTGTACGATTTAGACCCATCTTTTATTCAACTAACATGATTTAGATTTTTAAAATGCCTGCAGTCAAAAGGCCAAGCATTTCTTATTTCTTTGTTGTCTATCAAATGGTCATAAAATGGGCCATTTTCATTACAAATAGTTAAGATCTATGGTCTAAAACAAATGAAACTCGTTTAAATTTGCAATCTACGAGGTTTACACTTTTTAGATCAGAAATACCTTGGATTATTAATTAAATGATAGTTTTATTTGACAAGGTATTTGGAGCACCATTCATCTTGTAAGAAGTTGATCCTTGGGATTATATGCCTTTTAGGCTATTTGCTATTTGCATGTCATATATTGTATCTAACTGGGCCAGTTTTAATTTTTTGACGCTTCAAAATATGCTTTTCATATGAAAGGATTCAAACTCCTGTAACTTGGATCTTTGTCAAACCCCCTCTCTCCATATATGTATATATGTGTGCATGTATATGTATGTGTATTTGTATGTATGTATTATTTGCAGTGTGTGTTTTTGTCTAAGCGCTTTATCTTTCGCTCCTAAAAATAGGTGTTAATATGTTTTCAACGCAAACTCCTGAATGGCCCACCATTATTTTATTTTCCGCTTCTTTCCTCTCTGCATCGTGCCATTACAAAACGAAGGTATTCAATTGTAGGAGAAATGCCACAACTAATTCTAATGGTAAAAATAAATTCTATTACAGGATTTTTAATTCATGAATGTTTAGTTGTTGCTGATAATGATATTGGGTGATGATCATGTGCTACATTATACTGAACTTAACTTTTAAATGTGCCATATATACCCCTATGGAACTTTTTTTTTCCCGTTGTGGCCTACCAAAAACACACATACACATGTTCCTCCCCACTTAAGGCCATAGCCACTTGGGCCAGTCAAAAAATCCAACAGAGGAAATGTGTAGGAAAACACAACCCCCAACCAAAGGAGTGATTGGCCCGCTTTTCCTAATCAGAGTGGGTCATCGGGGTACTTACGATGATGAACATGTCAACTCACAGCTTCTGAAGTGAAGTGTGAAGTCGAGCTTAGATATGTAGCTTACATCCATACATACATATATATAGGATATATTGTTAAGATTTCCCCCAAATTTGTAGGATCACATTTTGGGTCATTGAATAGGTTAAATCATGTCTCCTATTAAGGTTTAAAGTTACTAGAATATGAGAACCAAAAATCAAGTGCTTTGGGGGCTTACCCGATCGATCTCAAAGTGATGGCTTTAAGGATCTTTAAAGTCTGTTATTGATCTCGATTGATTGGTAGGTAAAATATTTTCAAACAAATGGATTTCTGGTACATCAGCAGCTAATATATGTCGTGAATTATAAATAAACAAGGCACGCTCCTGATTCAGGTGGTGTACCCTAAGATTTTATGTTCTTTCATACTTTCCAGTTCACATTATATTTATTGGCCTTTCTAGAATCCCCTTCCTCACGCTATCCCACTAGACTATGATATCACCTTATTAAGAATGCTTATCTGATCAAAGATGATGCTCAGTGTTTCAGATATTTACACTTCTAGGTTTGAGTTTCACCTGCTACAATCTATTGATTGGTTTTTTTTCTCCACCACTAAGATTATAGGACAGACAGATGATAGCTTTACTATGTGCACTAAAATAAATGTCACTCACGCTCAAATCTATTTCTGGTGACATTCTGTTGGTGCATTATTTTGGGAATTTAACTGCTTAAGCACATGAGGCTTCCTAAATCTGAGCTCCCGTAACTAGGTGAGGAGCTGGAAAGGATAGATAGATGAATTCAACATAACCTAACAAGACTTTTTCTGGCTTGGGTTCAACTGTCCATCTCTCCCTGTTGCTATTCCATCTGTTCCTATCATTTTATTAAATGGCTTAAGCCTACCTTGATGACTTTAGCCACTTAATTTCCTTCTTCCTTTGAATTTGTATGCATCCCTTGCATGATGTTTTGTTTGCTCGTCGACTTAGTAACATCAACGATCATGGTTGTGAAACTGTGCTTGGATTCTATCTCTGATATGGCTCTGTTTTATGGAGACACTAAAAAATGACATTATCAGCAAAACTAGATGCTGTAAAACTTTTTTGCTTGTGAATCCAACATCCGGCTTTTATGCTGCATTGGTATAAGGTGAAATATCCATCAATTCCACTGTACATTTTTAGCGTTTGGATCTAGTCATATTAAGTTTTTACTCTTGAAACTCCTTATTGAAGCCCACTTCAATGTCCAGCATTTTCTTGGTTTGGAATTAGTTTCATAAACCTTTTGACTATGACAGTGGATTAGCTTGAGGTTTCTGCAAGAGGGATCTGTGTTGTTTGCTGCCAGGAGATAGATATTATTCATTCTTCTACCAGTGTGCGTATGAATCTTATATCAGGAATTATATTAATGAAGGTTGAGATACAGATTATGAGATGGATGCTTCTGAAGGAGCTGATATACTGCTCCATTCTTCATGCTAAGGGTAAGCTATATGCATTGCTCAGATTGGTCATATATGTTCATGTTAACAACAGGAGAATGATTTGATCACTGCATGGACATAAAGGTGAAAATCTGCTGATTTCATTTTCATGTGGAGGATTGCTCGTGCAGAAATGAATCTACAGGGCAAAAGTTCTGCCAATTAGCTAAAAGTGGATATGCTAAGAAAAGTAAAACTTCTTAAATTTCTAAGATTTTATTATATTCCATAATCCATATAGCATTGCTCTAGTTATATGTTAAAGTAATTACCCAGGAAAAGGAAAGCAAACTTATCTTTTTAAATAATATGATTTTGGACTGCAGTTAATCCACGGTCATGTGTATGATTTTCTGATATAGGTTGACAAATGTTCCTGTGATATTGAATTTTATATTTCGTCTCATTGGCTTATCTTTCTGTCCCTTCCTTCTTTCAGGTACCTGAATTTTCTTTGCAACGGAAGAATCTCCTCCATCTTTCACCCGTGCAAGTGCTTTAAACTTCCTCATAAGTTTCATCACTAGATATTCTGTTGTAATACCTTGGAAAAGAGAAGTAAAGAAATTTTCCAATTTTCTTCTTTCAGAGTGGCAAGCCTTCATGATGATGTAAGAGTAAGTCTTGAAGGTTCACCAAGCAGGTACGGAAGGAAAATCTGGTCTATCAATATGCTACTATGTCTTCAAGTTAATGAATGTCAAACGTTCATCATGCTTACCATTATCACCAACATGGCACTACTCATCACCCTCCCCCTCATCGCCTTCCTCATCTATGTACGTTGAATTTGGAGGATAAATTTGTAATCTAAAAGGCTCTGGAATTTATGAACCTGTCTTTTCTGATTATAGCCATCCAATTTCTGGTGCCAATTGGGACATAGAAAAATTTTCCTTACGTAGTGACCTCCCAAAATTCTTCTAAGATTAGAAGAAAAGGTGGAGATTTTTAGAGAATTATCACCTGACATTAAACAGCTCAAGAAATCAGTCCAGAAGCATTATCAGCAGTGGCAGAGCCAGGGATTTTTTCTTTTGGATTTGGGGGGTGGGGTGCAAAATGCAACCATCATACTGTACATCAATTAGAAAAGTGTTTAAATATGATAATGTATAATACATTTCATATATCTATATGTGAAAGAAGAAGTTTTACAATCAATATGCTATAAATTATCCTATTAAAATTTATTTTAAACAATAATAAAAAGAGAGAGAACTTTTGTTTCAAAAGGACTTGGGATTTTTTTTTCTGCTGGTTTTTTTTTGGGGGGTGGGGGGCTGGGGGTTATTTTGATTGAAATGGTTTTTTCCCTCTCAAAAGGATTTGGAGGTCATTTCACATTTTAAAGTAATGACGTCAACAAAGTTTTCTGAGAAAAGTGGGAAGATCAGAGGAGTTTTGTGAGACACCCCATAATGAGGGGATGTGTGTGTGGTGGGGGGGGGGAGGGAGGAGTGGGGGGTGGTTCTTAAAATGTTCAAAGTGGAGGGGGTTATCTACAACATCTCCAAACTTGGGGGTGGGGGGGAGGGGGGTTACTCAAATGAAAATAGTTGAGGGGGTTTTCTGAGACACTCCATAGTTGAGGGTTTTTTTTTCAAAAATTAAACCAAAGAAAGCTTTTGTTTTAATTAGAGATGGACCATCATAGTATATTGTTATACACCTTCTTTTTGAAATAATATTCCTATACAGTAAAGAGAGCAAAGATTTGGGTTTACTTGCAAATCCCATATATATATATATATATATATATATATATATGTATATATATATATTGTTGGAAATATATAAATATGCGTGGACTTATATGTAAAAATGTAAACCCTAATACTATAAATATAGATCTACAGGAGAGCCTCAGATTTGAGCTTTCTAGAAATCCAAATACCTACGTTTACAGTTACTTCAGATGAGAATCTAAGACTCAAATCTCTTTTGTGGCAGCATTGAACATTGAGTGTTAGGTATTGGCGGTGGTAACCCCTAACCTCAAAAAGAAAACAAACAAATGTTCAACTCACTACACTCATCGAGCAAGATTTAGCTGTTTTCACCTAATCGCATCACGAAGGTGCTTTAAATCCTGATTTCCAGCCCACCTTCTAACTTTTAAAATACTTATTGTGGCATCAGAAAGAGCAGAACTCCATTCCCCGACGTAAAGAGGAGTTTAGACCCTCTTTAGTGTGTGGCTGGAGCTACGACAGATGTCTTCAACAATCTTCCCAGTCAAATGTAAGGGCATGAAAAGCTGGTAATGTGAAGCAGAAACAATTGAGAAACCCTCTAAATTGCATCTGCAAGAATAATCTAAGTTTTCGCATAAATTTGCAGTTTGCAAAATTGGAAGACATTGTTCAATCTAGGCCTCAACCACGTCCTGATCGCTACTAGTGTGCAATGATTGATATTGCTAATGATTATGATTTATGCTGCTTAAACATCGAGTGAGAGGTGTTAGCGGGTGTAAAATCCTGATATTGAACCTCAAAAGGAAAATGAACAACTTTTCAACTCCCTCCATTCATCTTGCAACATTGGGGTGGTTTCACTTAATCGCATATGAAGGTGTTCCTAATCCTTATTTTGCGCACACCTTCTCACTTTTAAAATCCTCCAAGCAGAACGTCATTCTCCGATGGAAAGAGGAGTTCAGACCTCTCTAGTCTTTTAGCCCTTTATTTGTCCTTCCTTTTTCATGATTAATGTGTCAGTGGTGCTATCAAGAATCAAGATGTCCTCAAACTTATAACACAAGACTACAATTTGATAGCAATCTTCCCAGTCATATCAAATGGGCATGAAAACTAGTAACATCACGCCAAAATAATTTAGAAAGCTTTCCAATAGCATCTGCAAGAACAACCTAATTTTTACATAAATTTGCAAAATCGGAAGACTCCCATTGTTCAATCTAGGCCTCAACTACATGTCCTGATTGCTACTGTGTGCAATGATTGATGTTGCCAATAATCTAAGTTGCACCGATGCGGGTGCGGATACAGATAAGGGACATGACAAATTTGTAAATGGTAGGGTACGAGGACACAGCTGAAACTCATGGGATATAATCATAGTTCTGAGCTATATTTGTAAATGAACCTTTTAAATCATAGCTTTTAAGGCTGAAACAAACTCAATCCTCATCCTACAAGTTACAAAAATGGATGTGAAGTGTAGGATATATCTGAGAAGTGTATGATGAGTGTTTCAAATTAAATATGCATTGTGTAATTGAGTACATGTCTAAATAAATATATGCATGTATTTAAAGAGTGTTCAAGAAGCATCCGGGTACAGCCCGTGCGGGAACGACACATGTCAGGTACAGGTATGGCTCTATATTCGGGGAACCCAGGTAACATAGCTAATGATTATGATTTATGCTTCTTAAACAACCAATTCTTCTTTTTTCCTTGCCCACAGCACCTGTGCTCAGGTGACAAGAAGAAACCTTATACATTTGGCTCTCAGAAACAGCATGCCAGCTTCTCTTAGCAAACTGAGTTTAAATAACTATACCCTAGATCTTTACAAACTGTTTATACAAAAGCAGAACCTCCATTTGTTTCAAACCTGGTGAGCACTAGGAAGAAAATAATGTTTGACCAGAGGAACCAACTGCAGGAAAGTATCCTAGATAATGACGTAATCAAGCTTCTGTATGCAGCAGTTGTGAAATAAAAGCATGTAATTAGTCCTCAAACCTAAATCCATATGCTTCCAAGCTTCAATAGACACCAAAGTGAATAAAGATAAAAGAGTCAAAGAATGAATCCTTCCTAAAGACAAACATAACGACCATACTAACAAATTCCTTTTCATATGTGATGACTGATTGAATTTCACAATTTACTAGTGTTTATAAAATAAAATTCATAAACATACTGCTTATCTGAAATCGGATTACATGACCTCAGGATGAATCGAATGAATAGTTACTTACAGAAATAGCATATAAGCTATTTGACTAAACAGATAGAAAACCCAATAGTACAAGCGACAGCGAGCTAGTAGCTAATAAAATGACAATTTAAATGCATACCCTGTCCAATCAAAATGAGGGATTACAGATGTTCGAGTCTGGCCTTTCTTTAAGCAATACAACCAACCCTCCTGCGAATGTTCGGATGATGTATTTGCTTTATTAGTTGCTAAAGTTGACTTCACATGCACTGATTTATGAGAGCTCCAAGATGCCTTAAAACAATCCTGTGAGCTGCACAGCGAGGGAGTTAATAAGAACAGCAATTGCATAGGACACCGATAGCGCCAGAAACAACAGTAAAACCTTTATCGCAAAATTTTCAGGTTTGCTCCATGGATTATGTTTCTTCATTCAGTCCTGTTAAGGGCTCTGTCCCTTATCACGCACAGTATCAAATTGTAAACCCAATTAAGAAAAGCAAGTGAAAAAGGAGAAAAATAATTTGAAACAAAATGAAACCTGATATTTAGTCCAGGACGAACCAAATGTCTAAAAGTAACAGCTCTAGCTAGGAACAAATCCGTTAGCAAGCAGCTAGAACCAATGGCCAAATTGTGAATGAACAATCTACATGAAAGTTGTGCTATTAAATAGTAAAAGAACTGCAAACTTGTGTAAACATTGAAATTGAATAAATTTCAGCCAGGACCACACAAGTTACGCCCATAATACTCAGTACTCGGCCCATAAACAACTAGATATTTTCCTCTATGTCTTACAAGATTCAGATGGACCCAACTTTCACTATACTAGGGAAATTTAATTCTTCCAGCTTCTTTTTCAAATCTACTCAGTGCAAACTTGCACCTGCCAGCTTATCTCCTAGAATTGTGAATATTCCAGAGATCATTTGACATACTAAGATTAAGGTTTAAGATAAATGATTCACTGCTGTAAGTGCTGTAGGTACCTAAGAATATAAAAGTGTAGTTATGTGAGCATCAGAACTCACACTGCTCTTTCAGTTTCTAATTGCAAACTTAATTAGCTAGAGACTGTTTTGTTAGTTAATATAGAAAAAGCATATAATTGTCGACCACTGTTTAGCAAAAAATTAGTGATTAAATGCAGTTAATGACTCCGTCCTTTTTCTATAAATTCCCACCCTACCTTAAAACTTAAAAAGAATGTACTTGTATAAATACAAAAGGTGATACATTTATCAAAAGAAGTAAAAGAGAAACATACCAAAAAGCAGCATCTTCACGAGGTAATCCTAGGTCCAGACACTTGGGACACCTGCACACAAGAATTATTGCATATATGGGACAAACAGGTAAACAAATTCTTTTAAAAGAGAATATTAGAACAGATGTTTTAGGCGTTAAAAAAAGAGATATCTAAAACACGTATAAAATGAGGAAAAACAATGCTTCCTTCCAATGAATCATCTATATAACCGAAACAATTGTAGTGAATGTGTAACCCCATATTGAGGGTGCTCTTATTGCCAACAAAATAGCATCGATGATATTTTTCCTTCACTTGTGGCTGCAACAGAGAAAAGGAAAAAAGATTGCGCTCTCCACATGCCTCATCCACTTGGTGCCTTTTTGGTGTCCCATGATTGGATGATGCTTGATGCTCTTTACCAGCAGGTTGTAATTTTTTGTGCTCCAAGATTGGATTTTGATGGTTGTTTTATGTTGACTGCTTGCTATTTGGTGATCGGTAGATTGGATTTCCTGATTATCTTAATTAATTACTCTCAATTTAGTTCGCACTTCATGTTTCAAGTGATTTGGACGATGTTAATTTACCAAAAATTTATTCTGTTTGACGCTTGTGGGCGTGGGTATTGCCTATTGTAAATCACCAAACAAGTTTCAAAATTTTGTGCATTAAAATTTCTGCCATGGCACTGAAATCGAGTGTTCATAAAGAAAAGTCATTAAAACCTTCTCCTATTTTATCTAAAGCCGACGCTGACTACTGAAGAGTATTCAAATTGATCATCAAGAACAAAAACGAAAGAAAATAAGAGGGAAAACTTACTGAAGATTCGAAGGATTGCCGCAACGAGCACAGGAGTACGAAGATTCCATTCTCAACGAGAATTCGAACTGAAACCTCAAGTATTGGAGGCTTATGTACCCAGATGAAAGCGCCAAAATTTGATCTTGAGATGAATTACGGCGAGATTGAGAGGAGCTAGGGTTTTGGGGAGGGAGACGAGGGAGCAAAGTCTTTAAATAAATAAATAAATAAATTAATTAAAGGAGCAAATAAAAGAAGAAATTATTTATATAACAATTAAGAGTTGAAAGAAACTTGGCCCACATTATGGTTTAGGAGAAAATATACATTGGCGATGGGCTATAATATTCAATGTGCAATTAAAGAACGTCAATCATTAGATTTTAATGTTGAATTCAAAATCTAATATTCATGATTGATATTATTTAGACGTACATCTAATATTATGGATTTAGGTGTATTTGATATTTTTTCGATTGTTAGAGTTTTTTAACTGATTTTGTAACATCTTAAAGCACTTAACTAATATTAAGTATAAATTAAAATGTATATTAACTTGGCAGATAAATTACTGGACTTGCATGCAAGGACAAAGCGGCGTAAACAAGAATATACTTCAACTTACAAAACACGAAATAGTATACTATTTTCTTAATAATATAGTGTGTATCTATTTTAACTTGTGAGTTAATAACAATTAGTAAATGAACAAGTGAGACGTAATCACTGTTTTGCTTGAGGCGGTGGAACGCTGAGTCAAGGCGCATGTGTTACGTCACTTATGTGGTCAGTGATGAGGTGAACCTAGCAACTTAGGTGCAACAGGAGAAAATAAGCAATGACGTAAGTGACCTTGATATGTTCCCACATATATAGTTCTTATAGTTAAGTTGCAAAACTCTAAATACGTCAAAACATCCCAAGTTATATAGCTCGTGAAATAGTGAACTTGAGCCCAGGGAACTAATTTGAAAACGGGTCGAAACCACTAAAAATATCAAAAAATCATACGTTAGTCAAAGTACTATCCCAGGTTCTAGTGACAGGGGTTATATCCGGGGGCTCTATCTTGGGATTGCAGGTCAATACATCCCTCCTCATGATGAGCTGATGGTTCAGGCCAACATCGTGAGAAATCGCCTAACTAAAGTTAGAAAGGCACTTCCTGCAAAGAAGCACCTGTGCTTTGGCTGGGTGCATTCTTCTGGCGAAGGGTGGTGGTCTAGAATGACCCAATATGTACTCGATCGATGGGGTTCAGAATTTCGGGAGAAGGGCTTATATATCCCCATTCGAGCCAGCATGTACGGGCTTCCCTCCAGCGTGAATCACTTTTTCCCGCTCTTGGAGATTTATAACCCAGATAGCAATACCTTCGTGACACGAAATGGGGAGCTGGGCTTATCGCTCCATGAGATGATGAAGGTATCTGGTTTGCCGATGGGTGATGCACTGTACCAGGAGTATTTCTCCACCAGCCGTGAGCTGAACAGGATGAAGGAATTAGGCTATGCAGGATATGATATCGTATGGGAGCTAACCTGCCACTACCAGACGGCAATAGCTTCAACAGATGCAAAGGCTAAGAAATGGCCACAGGTCAGCTTAAAGCAGTTCACCGCCTATTTGTTCAAGAACTTAGAAACTTCTGAGGAAATAGTAGAGCTGCAGCCTCTAAATCCCTCTGACATCAACAAGTTGATCGAGAAGACCTAGGCTCAATCTTATACAACTTGATTTGCTGAGGGTAAAATTCCAAAGGGGACCAAGTTCGAGACTTTCCTGTGGCAAACCCAGAAGCAGATAAAGCCCCAGACTCTCCTGGCGGGTTATCTAGCCATCTGGCTAAAGAAGTGTGTAGTCCCGCATCAAGTCTCCGAAGCAATGCCTCTAGAGGTCTTATTTCCGGCCGTTGAATTAGCTGTTGGCCGTCGACTATCTCTCCTCACAGCGATGGTGGCAGATATTCATAGCGGGCTTCGACATTTAGTCAATAGCTTCATGTAAAAGGAAAAGAAGCCCTCAGACGAGATCCCGATCACCAAAGTTGAACTGCCATACACTTACTTAATGACCTGGCTCGTTCTACATCGCCCGGATCTGATGACAGCACCTGAGGCTGTCGATCATGAACTTCCCTTACTACAAACTTTGGAAAAATGCAAGTGGGGAGCCCGACAATGGCATGAAGTGTCCCGGCAATTCAGAGCCACTAAGTGTTGGGAATTCTTCAAGTGTTTCCCACACTTCTCAGATCACTATGATGAGGTGCTCGTAGATGCTCCTGAGCCCAACGGAGATCGGACCATGCTAGATCTTAGATGCTTCCGGTGGCTGATGAATATTCACCCCAGTTATTTAATTTTCCAGGTCAAGAACTCCTGCAGTATTGAGCCTTACCTCCCTTGCCAATTTTCTCGTCAATTGGCTATGACCAAATTTTCGTCAGAAATCCGAATCGAATGATGAAGACTCATGGGGCCTCATTGACGGTGCTCATGCCTGGTACTGGAGCATTAGCAGCTGCACCAATGCCAAGTTCAACCTTCCCGCTGCTGAGCCCAGACTTTAGATGACTTTCCTATATTGCAAATGGCTCATCGCAGCAAATGCTCCCACTTCAAGGATTTCAGAAGCTGAAGTGGAGCGTAGAAGAGAAACAACGCCAACTCGTGTTCTCCTTCACGAGCTGAACCCTCCCGGAGATCTAAGGGTAAGAAGAAAGCTATTCGAGAAGAAAGCGATGAGGAATCCTTTGACAACACCATTCAAACTTCTGAAGAAGAAGAAATTATTCATCCTTGGGGACCCAAGATAAGGAGTGAGGTGGTAGCTCCTCGTCGTCGTTCTCCAGTCTGTCGAGATGAGCCGGCGCGAGTTTCTCACCGTCCTGCAAAGCGGCCTCGGATGGAAGTTCTTTTTACTTCCCCGCACAGAATGAGCGTCGAGACTGGTGAAGCAGAAGAAGAAGTTGCTGAACCCCTTCTTCGGAAAAAGAACGCGCCCTTTAATTGTGACGCATGAGCGGGCTGTCATCGCCCAGGCGTTGATGCGTCAGAAGAAGCTCGCGTACAAGACTCGTCATCGAAAATCTCCATCTCCTGAGGTTGAGGGCCTTGATTTTTCAACTGCGGGGGGAGGTAAGATTTATCAACCTATCTTTTATTTTCAATACATCATTAGCAATTCATATTCACATTATTTTCTTCAGGAAACTCAGAAGAAGGCGAAATCCGAGCCGAAGTCCCCCCTCCATCACCCTTCATCTACGAAGAGCCAAGTTTTGCTGAGCAGATGCATGAGGCTATGGATGAAGAGGAGACCCAGGGAGCAACCGTTGGTTCAAGTGTTGATGTCGCTCCTACTCCCGAAGCTATTATTGCAGGTATGGACACTTCGTCTGGGTGGCAACTCAAAGAATTGAGAAAACCTGACTTTGTTCCCCGCTAATTGCTCATGCGCTTCATGCCCCTTTAGAGAAATTTCAAGAAATGGGTGCCGGTGTTAGTGGAGTGGAGCCAACTTCAGGTATGAAGTTTAATCTCTCTCTTCTTTTTATATTGGGAATCTGACACATTGTTATCATAGTGGAAAAGCAAGCTGAAGAAGAAATAGCTCCAGGCGAAACACTTGGAGAATTCACTAAACCTGTGGAACCAGCTCCCGGTATATACATAGATTATCAAAACTTT
>JBAKGM010000081.1:15605184-15621402 GCA_037177215.1 Asparagus racemosus | reverse complement strand
ATATCCCATATGTATCTGCTATCTGATACTTGAATTATCCAATTACTTGATGGTGCCAAATATTCCTTTTGACACAGTTTTGAAATGTATCCTAGATGTATCAGTTACATGTCATTCGCTTGTCTGAGATTACAAAGTTAAAAATCTACACAAGGTTCATAGAATGATAATTCTTTGAGTTTCCTAACAAATTGCATTAGTATATTTTATTCTTTAATAAAAAATTCTTGGTAAGGATCTGAACTGTCCTTGTTAATTTAGATAACTTGAAAACCTTTGATAATACCCAAGATGTTATAGTCTTTTAACCTAGTCTTATTTTTTTGGTAAGCAAGTAAAACTTTATTACCAAACTAGCAATGAAGTGCAGATACAAAATCCCTGTACAAGTATACTCTCTCAATGAAAACAAAACTCTTATCACTTCTAAACCAAAAGACTGTACATAAAGAGCATCAAAATGAGATGAATTAGCTTCAAAACAAAATACTGCACCATAGTCATTGAAAGTTGCTTCAGCATCAGTTCCTGCAGCAAGAATTATTCAGGCTCTTTGTTTCTTCACAAACTCAGAGGTAATGAGCAAAGCTTGACGCCATACTCTATTACTTCTCGTATCCCTCACTTTTGTGATAGCATTGCATTTGATCTAAATATCGAATATAGCCATACTAATACATTCCTTCATAGTAACAATTTTTCGTTGAAAGATTAATAAACACCTTGCTCTCCAAATATTATAGATAGCAGCAGCAGCAGCTCCTCTCTTAGCACTAGTTATAGAAGAATTCCCCCTCCATTTCCTCATCATCCATGCCAAAGTATCATCCCACTGCAAGGGAACAGAGTTTTCTTGGATAAAATCCCACAACCCCCGTCCATACAAATTTACTAAAGCCACACTCAAAAAAGAGATGGTTCATAGTTTCAGAATGAAAATTGCATAATACACAAGTACCATTATCAACCACCCCATACCTCATGAGGTTGCTCTTAGTAGGCAATCTATCCCAACAAGTCACCCAATAATTGAAAGAATGTTTGGGAATAGACAACTTATTCCACACCAACCAATACCAATCCATTTTTGAATGATCACCAACTAACAGCTCATATGCAAAACTAGAAAAGAAAGGAGGATTCTTACCTTTTCAGTGATCCAGAGGGAGTAAAGTCAATGCATGACAAGGCAACTTCTCTGAGCTTGAGGAGCTTTCTAAATACCTAGGAAAAGTGTGGTTTGGCAACAATAGTCCACAAATTATGGGTTTTTAAATAGAAACCGTGAATCCATCTAACCCCCTTTGAATTTTTATCCAACACAATAGACCACACATGTTTAAGCATAAGAACTCTATTAACCAGCTGCAAACGTTGAAGACCAAGGCCACCATTAACTTTAGGAAGGCAAACATTTTCCCGAGATACTTTAATTTTTCTGCTATTCTGCATCTCACCAGTCCATAAAAACTCTCTACAAATCTTCTCAACTGCCTTAACCACTTTCTTTGGAAGAACAAAAATCCCTCCCCAATAGTTTTGCATACGATACAACACTGATTTTATAAGTTGTAGCCTTCCAGCAAAAGACAACAACTTTGTGGCCCAACAGTTAACTTTGCTAACCATTCTATTGTTGATGTATCCCACAGCGTATTGCTATCCTAAAGTTTTATGAATTATCATATCATTGTACTCATGTTTTATCGTATATTTATTGGTGCGTGCTTGTGTAACAATCTATGATATATTTTTTCTGTATCCATGCCATACCCATGTCGTAACTTTTCAAAAAGCCCTATCACTGTGGGTAGCTTGTATTACCCTTACCCTGCAACTGGCATGCTTTGCAGGTGGCAACATGATCTGGGCTTATACATAGGTAATAACTTGTTTGTTTCTATAGCTTGAAAGACTCATTAAGTAGGAAAAGAGGACCTCTGGCTATTAGACTTAGGTGTAAGGTTACAGAGGACACACACCAGATCTGTCAATTAGCGTGAGATAGATGAAATGAGCATTGTCACCTGGAGAAGCTGAAATTAAGAATAACTGCACCCATGGTTCCTATGAATAACTGTGTACTCACACCAAACACATATAGTCTTGCTATGGACATGTTCTGACTTACTGTGACAATACCGGGACCGGGAGTCCCTGGGAGGGTATATCCTAACAAGAAGAAATGCCACAAACACGTATGAGAAGTCATCAAAACAAAATAATACTAGGAAATGAATTACACATGACTTGACAGGAGACCTAGCGTCAGTTTAATCTTGACCTTCAGCTATATACTCAAAATCAAGAATTTATTACTACACGAGGGTTCAGAACATTCAGACTCAACAGACGACTTCCCACATCCAAAGACAGTTAAATAGTAGAAACCAAACTTTTATCCTATGTTGCATGGGTATGGGTGCGGGTCAGACACTGAGACGGGGCGCATTGATAGGACACGACAAATTTGTAAAGGTAAGATATAGAGACATGACTATATATATATATATACATATTGAGATTAATAATTTATATCAGATCACTATTGTTTTTTTATTCACATGTTATGAGAACTAAAATTCCCATAACATTTTTATGTTTTTTTGTTGAATTAATTATAAACTGAAAAACCGCTCCTTTTAGAACTAGATACCCAAACAACCCTTTAAAATCATAATTAGGAACTGGATATGGGCCAAACCCGACTTGTGTCCAATGAATTGCAGAACTTTGAGGTGAAGTGTAACATATACGTCCAAGAAGTGTATCACGAGTGTTTTAAACTAAAAGATGTATTACATAATGGAGTACACGTCTGAATAAATGTATGTATATATTCAAGAGTCTCTAAGGAGCGTCAGACATGGACACGGATACGGGAGCACAGATGAAGTGGCAGGGTAACCTAGATTCTGTCCCATACTGTTAACAATTTAGTATAGAGGGGAGAGTATACAGTAGATTAAATTCTTCGTTGAAGAGTATGCCTCAGACATTACACCGTTGAGTCAGTAAAAGACATTCTACATGTAAGAGTAATAAGTTGATTAGTACCAACCTGCATGAGTCTTAAAAGTTAAATGGCTCTACTTTCATAGGTATGCACATAAGCTGTCGTATAGTACCATGGATATATTCTATGCTAACATTGTGGAATTCAAGGAGAAAGGATTCTCGTATGCAACTTGGGACATAATCCGTTATATACACCAACAGACTAACATGCCAGATATCCTCAAATAGAAGGATAGAATATTGTCTATGAATACCTTTTACATGTTTAGGCATTATGATATATACATCATCTACATGTGATGACTTTTCCCTTCACTATAAAACTTCATTTATCATCATACAAGATTGTTTATGTTGATTCATGGTTATTTTTAGACAAGTTTATTGACATTATATATTGTTCACTTTGTGTAATCTAGGTTTGGCATTGGTTGGAGTCATGGCAATGAGAGGCTTGAATCCAACAAAGTTGGTAAGCTATTTTGTATATGAAACTACACCCTTACTATGGGAGCTTAGGTAAACATTTGTGACACATGTGAGGCTGTGCACTGGTATATTTGCAAAACTCAATTCATAATTTACCGAGTTCATAAAATCATCTTTTTGCAGATGTATACAAAGGATCATTTGCTGCTAATCCAATTCTAGATGTCCCTACGACTGATGTTTCCCTTATGCAACGGTAGTCTTATTTTTAGTAGGCATCTGTTTGTTTGTTCATTATGTTCATTCATTCTCAAGTACTTCATTAAGTGCATATATTCTTTTACTTTTAATATTTAATGCCCCATTGCATGTCTCTGCCTTCTGAAATTATCTATTGCAAACCTACGTGTTAAGTTGCACATGTTTATATGGTCTCAAAAAATGATGACTGCTTTACCGTGTCATGCAAGTACTTTTGTGAAATGATGTTGAAGGTACAAATATCTGGAAAATTTGTACTGAAGGGTGTGCTTGTTTGTCTGCGAATCCTTGTACTTGCACATGCATAGGTTTAAGCATCTGGGTGTTCCTGACTGATAGTGGAAATTGCTGCTGGCTGGGTATCACGTTGCATAATTAGGGTCCTAAGAAGGCTTGCTAGAGGGCTCCATGATTCTCCATTAACCACTTCATTTCAGTTGACTTGATTTCTTCATGATTCTCAGCGCATAAACAAGCTGAGTCCCTCTTTCCTTGATTTGTTACCGGCTGGATTAAGTCCCAGTGCAAGAGAGAAGAGCTGATCCACCCCCAAGTTATCTGAAGCAGCAACTCTGAATCAGGTCTTGGTTTGGTTGAGGTGACCTTCTCCCTTTCAGAAGAGTCTTGAGGTACTTGTTACTGAGGGATGAGGGATTTGTTAAATGCCCCCTCTATTAGGAAAGTTGTCTTGAGCTTAACTGGAACAAGACCAAATATATTGTAGATGGCTGCTTAAGGCAAGCCATTGGCTAATCGCGTCCAGCAGCCGCTTCAATTTCAGATTGAGGGTTTGAAAAAAAAAAATTTTTGTGGGGTGGGGTGGGGTGGGTTCAGCATAGGCTTACCTTCTAAGTCAATCACATAGAATGAGGTGAAGTCTATGAGCCAACTTACAAAATTGCGGTCAACCATTGCTCAATTAATAGTCATATGACTTTTCAAAGTTAGTTCTGGAATTAAGTGGTTCAAGTATACTACTCTGTCTGACCTATCTCAAGCATATGATATATGGAACTTACATGTTTAATACAGTTAGGTATAGAGAATACAGATCTGGTGATAAGAAGCATCAATGTAAAGAATTAAGATACGGATATATACGAGTGTTATCTGTAATCGAGACCAAAAATTCAGTAGACATGTCAAAAGAAAATTACTAAGATCCAACAACATATATAACCAATTTTATGTTATATTAACCAAATAAAAGTCAAGATTCAATAAAATAGAAAATCATAATTTCACCTATGAACATCTGCTGCCAGCAGAAGCAATCCAAAGTCAAAAATAGAAATACATCTTGCACAGGTCACAACACTACTACTTGTTTCACTTCTTCTAAATGCGAGTATTATTTGTCCAAGTATTACTAGTTCAAGTATCATACGTTTGTACTGATGATTATGAGTAAGAGAGCTGTATGCCTACGAACCTTTGGAAATTGATGTGTAGGCATATGAAATTCTTGAAACTCTTATTCTATGTGAATAGCACGTGAACCGTAGACAATTTGAACATATTTATGCCACAACCTTGCGTCTGTCTTTGTCCGTCAGAATCATCCTATGCACTCTTTTTTACATAATGTAAACTGTCAGACCTATAGCTCCACATTTAGGTAGTTATTTCGAAGATATACCATCAATTCTGGACAGAAATTGGACCTTGTGGCTAATATACCCAAATAATGAATTCTTTCACGCAACAAAAAACACAATAAACATGTTATTCCTCAGCTCAAGATTTCAAAATAAAGTCAACTTGTCTTTTAACCAAGTTGACTACTAACTCGATGGACCTTCAAAGGAATATCTTCAGTGCCCATGTAAGTTGAGAAGGAAACGTGATTATTTTGCTGACACTAGGCCCTTCCAGTCCAAAACTCACACTAGCGGCATCAACATTTACAGGTAACCACTGAGCTGAAGAGATCACAAATATCGATTTCCTGTAGCTTAATTCTGTTTCCTGACAATTGTTTAACAAAAATACCAATAACACTCGTTGATCTCCATTATACAAATATCATCCACAACTTCATCTTTGTGCTTTGCCCTTTTGATTATTAAATGGCTTACACTGTCATTACCCCAATCGCATGTGTCGGGCACACAATTGGAAGCATTCTCTGTCTTACAGTGTCCAATATACCTTAAGCATGATGTTTCAATATGTGTAACAAACATCCTCCTGCAAACTTTTTTTTATTTTCTCAAAGCATTGTGTCATCAGTGAGTCATATGCTCTAGATCATCTCAGCTACCTCGACCTAATGATTCTTACGTGTTGAGAATAGTGTTCTCCAATTTCCAAGTCAATTGATTTTCTGGCATCCATCCTCTAGGGGTTTAGTCGCTGACTTGCAGTTCAACAATTTAATGAATCTCGATGGTCATGGAATACTCCGAACATTCTTTTAACAGGGAATACCACTGATTAATACATATTCTGCTCATGGGAACTTTAGTTTTCTTCCTATTGTGTTCTTTATTGCTTTTCTTAGAATCTTGTTATATTTTATTTGATTTTTTTTTTCTGTTCTGCATTTCTCCCTTCACATGGAAAATTGATTTCTCACTTTTTTGTCTAGTACAAGAAGTTTTCAATATCTTTACTAGTTTTCTTTTTTATTTTTCTTTAAGGTAACATTAAATTGTCTTTTCAGCAGTTCTCCATTATGTTAAATCATCCTGTTCTTATTTCTATAAATGAATCCGCCTGCTAGGTACCCATCATTTTGTTGTCCAAATAAATGGCTGAGCAGTGCTTTGCCTGAGCTTGAAGTGGGTAAGTGAGCATCATTCTCATGGCTCTGTTAATGTAATTTACAAAATGCCATCACAAGATCCTTCAACTTTTATTCATGCATTGTCATACACTTTTGTGCACGTGCTGTCCCCAAAACAAAAGGTAGTTTAGAAATTTTATATTTAATACTATTTCAATCTATGAATTGTTCTACACTGTCATAATTCTCCATGACTAGAAGTCATAGGACACAAGTATATTATTGCAGCATATTTACAAGAAAAGAGCCGTATTCGAGATCATTTAGATCAGCTACAGGAATCATCTTCCTCCATTCCACTTTGTTTTCAACTATGGTGTCTTTTTTAATGTCCCAATTCATCTTTTATTTTGATGCCTAGTGTTCCTCTCTCGGCAATATCCGCTCATGTTTAACTCCAGACTGGCTGTCTCATTTGTTTCCATTGCACTCGTTAAGCCATATCATCTGTATATCGGTGCCAAATTATTGAATAACAAAAGGTACAAATTGAAAATTTTAGCTTCATTTGGCTCTCTGAGGTAACATTGAATTTATCAATGAGCATACCTCTAATTGGTTCGTTTATGCAAATAATTTTGGTCAACATGATGATACAGTGATCTTTGAGGATAACTTCATTGGTATCAAATTTATCTATATTATCTGCTAAATTCTTAAAGGGAGCTAGATAGGATGGAATTTGAGAACAGGCACCCGTCAATAATGATTCCAGATGACCAAATCTCAAGAATACATAAGTGTGTTATCTTTAGTATAGATGGAAGTGTCTTGCCTTTCTTTAATAAGAAAGGTGCTTGACTGAACAAAGTGAGGTTAGTTGAAGTTGATGGAAAACGAATTGTCGTAGAGTAAGTTGCAACTGAGGGTATTAGAAACTATATTTAGGTCAGTTGAAGTTGAAGAACAACTATATTCAATAAATATACATAGGACATAAGTCAAGCAGGACCTTACCTAACAAAAGTGCAAAAGTGCCCAGCTTGTTACGGATATGTTCGATCTGTCCCATTAAAAAATCATTTCATAAGAAAAAGGTTCCAGGTACTTATAACATAAGAATTGTGAATATTCTTTCTAGTACCTTGTCTCAATTTTAAAAAAAATTGTACTTTTAGAAAATATTTTCAGAGAACATGGATTTAAACATGAGCGGGAAGAAAAGTTGTTTCAAATTCCCAACTCCTTTACCATATGCTTCATCCATTGAAGTGAAGTAGTACGAGCTATGGTTTGATCCTCAGTTTCGAGTTGTATCTGGCAACCGTATTCTGTTACTCACTTCTCCAAACATAAGATTTCTCACCAATAAGTGCATAATCCTCGGTGACTAATCTCATAAAATAAGGACCCAGTTTAGTTAGCACTTGTGTAGAGTTTAATAAGCATCTGCATTTATCCCTCCACTAGAATTTTGAAGTACTTCGACATTCTGTTGACTTCTTGTGAGGAACAGATCCAGAGGTATCCATAAGCTTGCTTTCCGCGTTAATAAAAGGGATGCCTTGACATGTCATATTGTTGGATTTTCCAATTACCCCCTTGGATGAACGATCTCGTTGAGGTACATTGGAATATTCTTCTTCGTAAGTGTGACAAACCAGCTTTCTCAAGTATTCAAGCACCTTCTGCCTGTAATAAGAGAAATGGCCTGTACCTTTTGAGGTCCTTCTTCCTTGACTTTTGCTGAAAAAATGTTTCCATATAAAATTTCTCCTTGTTCCTTAGCTACTGATGACAATTCCGTTCATTTTCTTCACCGATAGTACAACACACAAATACAGCTACAGATACGCCATGATTAAAAGATGCAGATCATCCCGTCCTAAAACTTAGGTTACAAATTAAAGCAAAATAACTTTGATAACAATATATATGTGTGCTTGTTTGCTATTGTCATTGTGCATAACGTGAATTTGTAAGATCAGAAATGTTGAAAGAGTATAATGTCTTGATTCAATTTAAATCAATAGTTGTATGACGTATATATGGTCATTCCTATTACTTTTCTATAAATGTTCTCTTGAGCCCTTAATTAACTAAAGAAACAAAGTCTTTCAGATACTTCTATTAGAGATTTCAGTTCTAAAACTTATATTTTCTACAATAGTTATGAACATATGGTAAGAAGTGCCTCCTGACAGTTTATAGCCTTTGCAGCATTCAAAGCTCTGGGAAAGATGATTTTGGATGTCGGGCTGAAGCTAGCATATCACTGTGACAAATATGGTATTGTTTTGACACTTTTCTGAACTTTTTTTCCCATGCAAGTTAATGTGGAAGCTAGTCTTCTCTTTAAAATGTTCTGAATTTTAAAGGATTAACTCTTTTCTTTTGTCCCTTTTGTTAAAGTCCCTGCTGCTATTCCGAAGTTCTAGTGAGAGTTGAGGGTTATATTTTTATATCCTAATATGCCCCGGTGGGTTGAGCGGCCTTTTTATGGGCAGAAACCTAGACTCATGCAACAGTGTTAATTTTTTAGAAAATCCACTTCAAATTTATGGCCGGTGGGATTTGGGTTACTCTTATACCATCTTAAAGACCCTAACCATTACACAAAACTCGAAAGTTTTAGTGAGGGTTATGGGTTATGATTTTATATTCTAACACCTTGCAAGTTAATGAATGAGGCCTTTTCATTTATTTTCAAGCACACTCGTATAGCTTACAAGTTTCATTTTAGTATTTCCTTTTGATAGTTATTAATAAGTCTTTCTAGCATCTTGAATTCAACTATGCTAAGTTGTGCAAAGCTAGCTGGTGTCCCTGGTTAAACTGTTATCAGCATCAAGATATGGGAATCTTTAGTTACATGGATGAGTGGTGGAGCTTTTGTAATCGGTAACTTGAAGCCTATTTTCTTGTACTGTGTAATTTCATGTATCCTATTAGATGTCTAAGTTATTCACTTTAATACCCAAATTCCTCAAAAGAGAAAAAAAGTACCCAAATTCTCTAATTTTTTACTTCAGTAACCTGAGCATAAATTTGTGCAAATGTACCCTAAATCATTAATAAGTATCTAAACACTGTTAACTTAATGGGGGGGACTAAAAATGACATTTCTACCTTTGATAACCATATAAAATTATAAATAGAACAGAAGAAGAGAATTCAGAGGGTCTTCTTTTTAAAACAAGGGTAAAATGTCCAAAAGTTAAAACAAGGGCAAAAATGTCTAAACGTAATCATGTGGTCGTCATGTGATCTAATGGAATCTCTATGGTCAACTAACAGAAGGTTCCAAAGTGGTAAAAACTTTAAGGTATCATTTTGTAGTTTTTTTAACTCTAGGGTGCCAAAGTTAAAAATTGGAGAAAGGTAGGGTAGTAAAGTGAAAATAACCCAATGTCTAATCCTCAAATCTGCTTTTGTGTTTATTTACTTTGCTAGAAATTACGGTTACCATCAAATGAAACATATTACAATTTTCAATTAATGGTTATGAGAATTAAAACTAAATTACTTTTCTTTTCATATCATGAACAAACAAAGTAATACCCATTCTTGCCTCAGTTAGGAATTATTAGAAAATAAAAAAAACTGCATTGAGGATTCTGTTGACAATCAGTTAGAATTTGTTAAATTGCCAACATTATTATTGGTTTACTAATATTAAAAAAGCTTTTAAGCTTTGGAAATTCATCTTCTAAGAAAATTATCATGTATACATTTACCTTTTGAACCGAAGTCCTATTGTGCAATATAGCTATCTCATATTGAATAATCCTGCTGTACAATATAGCTATCTCATGAACAAAAACTTTGAATTTCCCAATTAAAAGCATAGAACAGACTGAAATGTTATCTTTTTCTTGCCAAAGAAAAAGGCTCTGATATTGATGCCCCTTCAATTTGCTGTATTACGTTTCCCTGAAGTCACAAAACTATCATATTCTTACCAGCTATAGATATTCAAACACGTTAAGTACCAATGTTAAGTTGTAGACTTGTACTAGGGACCTTGTTTCCCACCTACATCCATCATTTCTTGTCATCAAATTCAGCAAAAAAAAATCAATTTGGATCCAATGTTTCATGGAAATTTGGAACTAGAAGCAATCTATTTATTGGGATAGGTCATAGATGATATTTTTGGACTTTGCTTACTAGGTAACTTATTGAAACATATTTTGTTCATTATTAGTGATTTGAATTATATTCATCCTTCATTCTCTTGAGTATTCCTGAGATTCTTTCCTTCTCTTTATCTTCCTCTTATTTCTTTCTTGCTATGGGTTCTATGTTAACACCTTTATAGGAACAGCTGTGATTCCCACAAGATTCCCTGTCATACTCTCAAACTCTATATCTTTGTCAAAGTCTTATAAAGTAGTTTACTCACATCAACCAGCAGTGAATATTTATCAGTGTCCACATCTCACTTGTTGTGGAAGTCACAATTGATCAGATTTCTCAGAATAAATTCAGTAAATCTTCTCAGGGTGATGTTTTCTATAGAAGGTGGAATCACTTGCTGACATCTAACAGATAGAGACAGACTCCTTTGAATCACGACTTTATGGAGCTGCTTGGAGCTTCTTTTTTCTTCTCCTCATTTGCTTATATGACTTAAAGTCATGTTATCCATGCCATGTCAAGGGGTTATGGTCCGATACAATTTCATCCATATATTATATGCCTTCCAATTTGGTAACGGTTTCAACTTAAGGCATATATCGAACATCAGTAATTCTGAAACACTATATAGTCTACAGAGATGCGTTGAACACTTCTGAAGTGGTACTTAGTTTTGTTATATATTTCAACTGTAGAAGTATTTATGGTAGATAGTAACTTTTCTTTTCTTAGATTTCCAGCATTTTTTAAAGAATTACTTTTTCAATGGTTGTTGTCATCTGACCCTGTGCCAGATAATCCAGTTACTCGTTATGGCTGATTCATCCACATATAATGCATGCACATGGGATGTAGTAAGGTAAATGGTGTGACTTGATTTCCTTCTTGACCACCCATCCAAACCTGAGTTTATGGTTTTGATATTGCCAATTCAATAAGAATTTCATGTTGAGTTCATTAAACGCGATAGCTTATTGGATTTTAGATTTGGATATCATAAAGCTGTGTATAGCAATCTTTATGATAAAGGTTATATTATATGTGTGGTCCAAGAGCGAGTTACGATTAATTGGATTATGTGCTGATTAATCAAATTAGGATTCACACACGCACGGACACATGCACAAGAGTTGTTACATAGGATAAGCACGGGTGGTTACATAGAACATGTGATCACAAGATAATAACACGCAAGAGTTGTTACATAGTATAAGCACAGGCAGTTACATAGGATAAGCACGGGCTGTTACATAGGATAAGTGATCACATGAAAATAACACACACAAGAGTTGTTACATAGGATAAACACGGGTGGTTACATAGGATAAGGATAAGTAATTGCAAGATAATAACATACACACACCTATATATACAAAAGAGTTGTTACATAGGATAAGCACGAGCGGTTACATATGTAAGTGATCGCAAGATAATAACACACACCTGTATATATACACAAGAGTTGTTACATAGGATAAGCACGGGCGGTTACATAGGATAAGGATAAGTGATCACAAGATAATAACAATAAGATCCAATACTATCTACGAATACCTTATGATATCTAATAATATCTGACACTCCCCTTCACGCTGGAGCATGTATACTTTATATATCTAGCTTATTACATATGTCTTAAGCATGTTGCGTTTGGATTATATGGATTCCCTTGAAGCTAATGAATCTTTTCCCATCAGAAAAGGACGCATCGGTGGAAGATTGGAGGACATCGGTTCATAGGACTCTCAAATGTTTTTTTAGTGAGCTGATATCAGCCATCAAAATTTGAGCCAAAATTTCTATTGGTTGGTAGATACTACACATTGGTTATGCATTTAGGTCATGTAAGCAAAGGAGCCTATTACTCTACTGTGTCCGTAATATTTATAAAAAAAACCCGAGTAACCTTTGGTATAAGATCACACATGCAGCTTGCATGGGTCTTAGATATCCTAAGATATCATAGCTCCCTTTGGCACCCTTAGGTCCTTTCAAGAAGTGGTGCATGCTTATGCTAGCAAGATTCTGCACTGTACTAACTCCAAACTTCTTTGCATATAAAATCTGGCAATTCAACCTCACTGTAATCATCTACTTTATCATGGTCACTATATTCTGTTAGTAGTAGATCTTTTAACTTGTGTTTTCCCTTTTGGATTTCAGCTTTCAGTAAAACACTTTACAATAACCTTCTCCATTTATTAATTTTTAGAATGTAAATTACTTTGTTGATCATTATAATGCTTTCTTTATGTAAATATTTGTATCGAAGATTTACTTATGTGAATACTATGACTTTTGTTAGTTCCCCCTACATCTATGTTATATATTGTAATAAATTATGGATTTATCTTCTTACACAATTCTTTAGAATATTTAGTGACGAGAACTATTGCATAAAGTCCTTTTGACTTTATTTTTCATGTCGAAGTAAGGCCTGAAGACTTTATTCCATTAAAGGAAAGGCACCTTTCCTTATCATCCTAACACACCTCTCCTCCACCACCCCACCCTCGGGGATCTGAGATACAACCATCCTGACTAAAAAATTAATTTAAAAAAAAACAGGACGCACGGGTTGAAGTAGTCTGATATTTAGGAGGGTTGAAGTAGTCTGATATTTAGGAGAATAAGTTGCTATCAATTTCATTGCCAGCAATATCCTTGTCTGATATGTGTTCTTTTTCCCCCAATATCTAGTGTCAAAAACAATGATGATTGGTGAGGATGAAGGCATTGAGAAGATAATTAAGCGCTCTAGGTGCCACAAAGCTCGTTTACTCTATTACTCTCCAAAGCAGGAAAGGTAATGATTACTGCTGTTACTTTTCTCCTGATTCTATGAAGTTCCCCAGTGCTAGAATCTAAAGCGAAAAATAGCTTGTGCGTGCCTTGTATCTGCATGCTGCACGCACCATGAGCTGTTAATTACTGCACTTTATTGGTTCATCACATCCCTATTCCGGCTAGGAGTAAAGCAGGCCATCATGCATAGCAAGTATAAGAAGTAGAACAAAACTAATGTGTATCGTGATGTCAGCAGCTCGCACTACTGTTCGCACAAAGCTCTCCCTGAATGTTGTTGCTGCTTGGTAGCCATTGCAATTATATCACACTTATAATAATGACAGGTTAGGGTCCTTTACCAGGAGATATAAAAATAGCAAATAAATAGGGGGAAAAAAGCTTCATGCTGCTGTCATTCAGTGAATCAAGTCTCCAACTGATCAAGTAGCATTTCCTCTCTTATTGAGAGGAAGGTTCCTTTATTTTCCAGTCTTCTTCTCTCACTCACAAAGTTATCATGGTTACCTTGCAGTGAATGCATGGAAGATAGCAAATCTATTTCGTCATGGGCTGGCTGGCATACTGACTTCAGCTGTCTCACAGGTTCTTGTATATTGTGTTCTTTTTTATGGTATAAATTATGTTCAGTATCCTTCTATGACAATGTCTTCTAATTTCAAATAAAGTAAAAGAAAAATCTTATGGTTGGTATTGAAAGATATTTAAAGTTGGAATTGTGATAAAAGGTGGAAATATACATGAAGTGTATAAGTTTCTCATATTTAGATATCTTTATGACCTGAACTTTAGGGAAGTCTCTTTTAACTTTGACTCACAACTGTATGCAGTAATTCTGAGTGATTGAGGTTTCCACTTATTTGTGTCTGTCACCTACACACTTCCATTTTTTTAGGATCTATATTGTTTTATAATATAAACTGAACTTTCATACCTTTACTTAAGGCTACTGCTTTCAAGAAGATAATATTATACTTAGCTTAAGTTCGTGACTTTGGATTTTTCTTTGTGACTTAATTTTTTTGCCACTTGAGATAGAACTTTTGTACCCACTACGCAGATATATACTTAAATACATCTCCAGCAGATGTCTCCTACTGATGCACATCTTTTGCAGTATCTGTCATGCTAAAACTTATTTGATTCTGCTGATATTCTAATAACGGCTACTATTTTTGAAAACAGGGTTAATTACAAACAGAGCCCCTGTAGTCTCACCCTATTGTGAATAAATCCCATGTAGTTCTATTTTTGTCAATAGAACCCCTGAGTGAATTTTTTTAACTCCTAAAATTGTTAAAAATGTTTGGGGCGGGTAGACCCCCTGGAGTTCTATTGGTGAGGATAGACTTTCAATGACCAATATTTTTTTTTTTTGAATTTTAAAGGAAGTCGAAAAAGTTTACTAAGGGGGTGTATTCGCACCTCGGCCAATACTACAAGGGGTCTATTTGGCACAAAAGAACTACAGGGGGTCTATTTGCAATTGGATGATACTACAATGTGTCTATTTGCAATTAACCCTAGAAAATATTGGTAAGATGCAAGAGAAAATACCAATATCATTGTGACATTGAGAAGGGAGATAAGTGGACTGTTTTGACTGATTTCAGTTTCAAGGCGTTCAGATGATGAAATGCTGACCGTTCGCCTAAGAAATTAGGCTTTGGTTTCTTTGAAAGGTTTGTATTACTTTTGTCATAGAGTGAGTTTTGATTGTAACTTGAAGCTAAGATTTGTTGCTATTTCCTTGATGAGGAAGGAGTTTTGGCTATTTGTTTTGGCTGGAATTAGAGAAAGGAAAGAGGGTTTTAAGCAGTTGGTGAGCGAGATCTTGTTGGACTGTGGTTAGAGGGTAAGATACAGCTTTTTGGCTGCATGGAAAAAACAACAGAGGTGCTGGGTTGTTACGGCTGGGTTGCTAGTTGCAGGCGCTGAGAATGAGGAGTGGGTTAGGCACCATCAATGGCTGGTTTTGGAGATTGATCTGTGGAAGTTTGAATAATTAATATTTTGTCGACCATTAACTAAAGAAAGAGAAGGTTACGGTTAGGGGCTTCACATGCAAAAATGTAGAGGGTGTTTGGATGAGCTCATGTTTTGGTCAAAGTAACTTTTAAGCTAGCTCTTCTAAATCTACGTGGTTGGTAAAGCCCAAATAAGCTAGCTTTTGAGTCCGATTTAAAAAAAATTAGGGTTCCCAACTTTTGAAAAACTAACTTATAAGCTTTCATATAAGTAAGTTTGGTTTGACCAAATAAATGACTATGTTACACATACAGTTTCTTTAAATTTTTTATCGTAACGGCCAAAAGCCACCAAAATCCAGCATAATTTAAAAGCTTAAAAAGAATAAGCTCCTTATCGATTGAACTTCACACGTGGACAACTCACATGTCTAAACAAAACTGCAAGTCACGTAAACTTAAATATCGAGATTGTCATAATCTTTTTTTCCTCACTAAATTCTCTATCAACACAATCCAAACCTACAAGTACTTTAAATTGAGTTGGAATTTGTTGTGTCATGAGAATTACCAAGTCTAATGAATTATGGAGAGTAGGCCACGGGTCATAATTAACTGGTCGAGTCTTACTTTTCCAAAAGCCCGACCCGGGTGAGGGCATTGCCGACCCTCTTGGCAGCCCAAGTCCGTGACGAAAGGCGTCTTTGAGCTAGGGTATGCCAAAAGAAGTCGGGTACGAGACAAAAAGCGTCTTCTACTCGGATACTCACTAGGGAATGTCTTGAATGATGAGATGATCTATCAGCTTCAACATCGTACTTCGCCGCTCAGTCACCATCGCATTTAATGTCGAGTCAAGGTCATCATGAT
>JBAKGM010000081.1:15575481-15587880 GCA_037177215.1 Asparagus racemosus | reverse complement strand
CCTCTTTCACATACTGACTTGATCGTCGGAGTGGCCACCAGAGATCCCAACTCCGACCCTTCCACAGGTGTTCCTCGACGTTGAGACCAACTGTCGGGCATCGTATTAGGAGGAGAAACAGGCCTCTCGTCACTAAACTCTGATCTAACCACGGTCAGTGACTGTTTGATCCAAGCGCAAGTTTGAGCATCAACAATAACTATAACATAACATCACGTGCAACGCACGTATTGCATACTAGTGTGTATTAAATGAACTTTAGAATATGACCCATCAACATCAATAATGCTAGCAATAAATTGTTGCTTTGTATGGTTCAGAATGAGAATATCCTCTACGTTCTAAATTGTAGATAATATCTACACTTATCTAGGTGGATGAAGAAGATTGGTTTATTCAATAAATCCCACAATTAAGAGTGCTTTTATATAATTTAATTAATTAATATGATACACGGGTCTATAGAGCGAAGGGAGACTATTATTAGTGAGTTGTAGGCATCCTCTATAATCTAGGATATAGAGGATCCCATAGCATTCAGAATGCTCTCATCGCATTTGAATGTTTAAATAATATTTGCATTCATTTGGCAAGTGGTTTTCAACATATGAATATAGTCAATTTATTTAGTTTTGTCCTAACGAAACCTTGTGTATTTTAGTTTAAGAAATTGGTCCCATGGAAGGGAGACTTTACTATATTTGTTATACTTTTAAAAACACCAAATGCATATTTTAAGTCCCCAGTTATTTGCTTATCCATTTTGGAGTGTGTTCCAACCATGTTACATCCTTTCTCGAATGTATTTTTTTATTTATATCAATTTAATTCATGCTTTTTTTAATTATACATGTACTAGTTATAGGGCACATAAATCAATTTTATATATTATTTGCGCCAGTTATGTAAACAATTACTACAAGCCATATGATAGTTTATACGAATGGACACGTGGTTCTTGTAATGCATGAGTACATGCATTTACACTGCCTCTATAAGGAGTCACGCAAAGAACACTTAGTCGCATGGGTTCAATTTCCAATTATATAAATGTTTTATTTCTCAATGGATACGATAGCAAATTTTAGATTTTAGATAACAAATAAATTTAATCATAAAATACCAACTAACTTAGAACAAGAAAGTAAAATACCACCATCAAATTCTCCACGCATTGGACGTAGTCTTGAATCACACGGGGCATTATATCATTCTTCGTGCATTTTAATTTCCTTCACAATGCAAAATAATACATTAAATAACTTAGAACAATAAAGGGCTCTTTGGTTCTTATTTAAAAAAAGGAAAATGAAACGTGTTAAGAAATTAATATATTTGTTTTTCTAAAAAAATTTGTAAGAGAAGTTTATAGAACTAAAAATTACTGTTTTTCTTATTTGTTGCTATTTCTTTATCTGGTTCAAAATATGAAATCAACTTTATAGAAAATAGATTGTTTTATTTTTCTTTTGTTTGGTTGGATAAGAAAATTTTATGCAAAAGCGATACTCATACAAAGATGTAGATAATTACAAATTTCTAGGCAATTTCAAATTTTATGAAAAAAATAGTACAAATGTACTTTATTATTGTTTTAACATAAATATCAGATTTCCTTGCGATTTCCGAACATTTGAGGAAGAAGTTGATTTCTATAAAATAGTATAATTTTCTCTTTTTTATAAAAAAATATTTCTATAATTTTTTTAGAACCAAACAGAAATTATAAAAATCTACAAAATTTTATTATTTATAATAATATCATTATTAGACGTTTTCCCAAAATTGTATTTTATAAAATAGGCGAACCAAATAGCCCTTTAAGAAAAGAAAATAAAATCTTCCGTATTCAAAAGCTCCACGACTGTTTGCTGACGCACCCGTCTCCTTCGTCGCTGAAAACGTCCAACTACAAAACAGCCATTTTAAACAGTGGGACCCGCATCACAACAACCCCTAGGTAGGTGTACTTCTCGGTGCACGTAACATTATCCCATTTCCGTCCTCTCTTGTAAATCCCACTTGGCACCAGCTCAGCAGATAAATCCAAAGACCCCGAAACCGCTCTATAAAAAGCAAAATCCTCGCTATTTTCATCTCAATTTAGTTCGAGCAAAACTCTAAATAAACCCTCAAAAAATTCTCAATTTACTCAGGTAAAATTTCATTCAATTCTCAAGTAGATTCATAATTAGATCCTCAATCATTTGGTGCTTTCTTCATCTTTACTTTGCTTATGTTTCAAGGATCCAACTGTTCCCAAACTTTTTTTTTTCTATGTAAGGTTTTAGATCTGAGGGTTTTTGAGCTAAAATTCCCTTGATTCTGTGTTCTTCGATCAGAGATCGGATCAATGGCGAAGGAAAGTTCTAATGGGGATCAGCACACTGCAGCGAGACCTCCTCCGACTCCTTCTCCCCTTCGATTTTCCAAGTTTTTTCAGGTGTTTTTTATTCTATTTATAGCAATTCAAGACATTCTATGTTCCAGAACAAATGTAGAAATAATTCATCCAATTGTCACTGAGTTGAAGATTAGATCTAGATTTAAAATTTTCATTTTTGAGGTTTATTCTAGTTTTTAACTCTAAACTATCTGCTCACTGAAATTGGATTTTAGACTTGGTTTGTACTTAGAACTTGAGAGCATAAACTTTTCTCTCACTTTTACGGGATGGATGATACTTAAGTGCATTGTGATCTCATCCTGTGACAGGCCAATATGAGAATTTTGGTAACTGGGGGCGCTGGATTTATTGGGTCTCATCTGGTTGACAAGTTGATGGAAAACGAAAAGAATGAGGTACCTATATTTATTGCATATTATAGGCTTTTAGCTTGCATTTTAACCTTTGTGATCCACATGTTATCAAGACACATATGCATTCCTCTGCTTTATGTTGCCTGCAAGATTGGATTTTTAATTGTTTTGGATAGTAACTATATGTCAAGTTTTCCAGATAAAATATAATTAGAATAGTGCATTCATGGAATCCAGCAATGAAAGATGTGGATCTGAGTTTCTTTTTCCAGCTAATGTGATGTCCTTATGATTACACTATAGTTCATCGTATCAGTGATGTGAATGTCATGAATTTCATAATTATAATGAGAAGGTGATTCGGTTATAATATCAATTTGTGAATCTATTAACAATCTCAAGCTATGTTGCTCGGGCACTTCTATCATGAGGCCATACCCGTATTGTACACGTAATGCGTACCCATACCCAAACTTCATGGACACTCTTTGGGTATATGCATACATTCACTTACACATGTACTCAATTATATGATATAGGTTTTAATTTGAAACACTTGTCATACACTTCTTGGATGCATATCCTACTGTTCATATCGATTTCTTGAAACTCAGTAGACTTGGGTTAGGTTTGTTTCAGCTCATATATAGGGGAGAGCAAATGGTCGGTTCGGTCGGTTTTGACCCTTTTTACTACACCGAACCTGACCCGAACTTGAACAGGAACCGAACCGGACCTCACCGAAATATTTCGATTCGGTTCGTTTCGGGTTTTTTAAAGTTATCACAGGCTTTATCATCAAACAACAACAAGATGACAGCAACCACAAAAGGCTATCAAATACAAAATGAAAGAAGAAAGAGAGGTTGAAACCTGTAACGAAAAGAAGGTTGAAGAAGTATAAGTGGAGAGAGGTTGAAGAAGGAACAAAGAGAAATGGAGGTTGAGATTTTAATTTTTGGTGATAAAAATCCTCGTAATTCGTAAGAGGAGAGAGAGACATGAGTTACTTCTGACCTTCTAGATATTAGGGAGAAGGAAAAGAGCCAGCTGGTTCCCACATTCTCTCCAATATATTTATGGTGTCAGCTAATATTGAGTTGGGAAAATATTGGTCACATGGATCGTTGAGTGGGCCCTGCGGAAAGTGGAGGGGTATGGAGCTGGGTGCAATTTAAGTGGGTATGTGGTCAGTTTGGTGGATACGGGTTTAATATATTGTAACCCGACTCGAACCGAATGGAATACCAAACCGACCCGAACTGTTAAAAAGCGGGCGGTTTGGTCAGTTTATTCGGTTTTAACCGAAGTATGCTCAGCCCTCCTCATATCCAAGTTCAAAACAATGATTTTGAGGGTCATCCGGGTGTCTAGTTCAAAAACAAGCAGTTTCCAACTTATAATAATCAACATAATAAAAGAAACTTAAGGTTGTTATAGGAATTTTAATTCTAATAACACATGAATTGAAAAACAATAATGATCTCATGTAAATTATTAATTTCAATATATATGTAGTCCTGTCCCCGTATTCTACATTTTACAAATTTGCTATGTCCCGTACCCGCACCCGCACTCGCGCTAGTGCCCGTACTTGTTTCCATGCAACTTAGATCTCAATTTTTCCATATGATATTTTAGATGTTGGTTCATAAAAATGTTTTAACAGGGACTCTTTTGCATTATACCATTCACAGTCCCTAATGAAACTTTTTTCTGCTTCGTAAATTTTGCAATGCAACTGGCAGAATTTCCATTGTGCAATTCAAGTGAACAGTAATAGCTCCTAGTTGTGCATTTGCTTGTCTTCCCATTTATATGTGGTTCTTTTTAGATGTAAGTGTTTTGTGGAACATGGTTATTTTACATTTTGTGCTCTGTCTGCATATCGTGACTATACTTTTATTAACGAATAATTTTGTTATTCTCAATAAACTCAGTTTGACTATTCATAGTAATGTGTCTCCTCCTGTTCAATGTGTTCAGGTTATTGTCGTGGATAACTTCTTTACGGGTTCAAAAGATAACCTAAAGAAATGGATTGGTCATCCAAGATTCGAGCTTATTCGACATGGTAACATCACATCCTTAAGTCTGAAGATGTGGATTATTATACCCGTATTACTTATGACTTATGAGAATATGGAATTTTTATATCTGAGTGAAATAAGCATGTAGCTCTCGTTGAAAACTGTGGTTGCCTTAATTGTCATGAAAGGTTGCAAATGGAATAACTATATTCATATGCATCATACATCAGATAAGTTCATTTGACCGAGATCACTGTGGTACTGGAGTTGTAGACCTGTTGTTATGGTATCCCTTTGCGACATTGAGACAAGAAAGTTGTACTTTGTAAGATATCAAGGCACTTGGTCTTGTACTAAATGATAGAGCTGGGTAGACTACTATTAATGGTATACACATGTGGATACTATCAACCCAAAGTTAAAATCTGGATTCTGAAACTGAAAATCCAAACTGTTTGATTGTGATTTGCTATACATTAATTGCCAAGAAATAAAATTTCAAAGGATTTCAACATATTTTACCCATGTATGATGTAACACATGTCGTTCGATTCAATGCTTCAGAATTTTTCGTAAAGTTGTTTAATTTTTGCCCCTTGATATATGATGTAATACACATCAAAATCTTTTGGAAATTTATTTCTGAGTAGTTCATGTGTATTGCATCACATTGAACGGTTTGGATTTTCGATTTCGGAATCCAAATTTTAAATTTAGGTTAATAGCGTCCACTTGTTGGATACTACTAGGAGTAGCGTAGCCCAAATCTAAATAATATACAAAGTAAACACTAATCAATTATTTAAGAAAAACAACAAAGTTTATATTTCAGCACTCCGATGTGTCTCTCAAGTTGAATTTTAAGTTTTCTCAAGGTGACAGCAACTGTTCCTACTAAAATTCTAGTTCATAACTGTTCATTTTACCATAGAGTTGGTTTACCCATCAGGTACAAAGAATTGACTTCCCATTTCATGATCTCATTTTTTTAGAAACTGGAACATGACTTGTTTGAATATTTGTACTTTGCTGCAGTCTGGAATGCAGTAGAAATGTTTAACACTTGATAAAATTGTTTCTAGGTAATTCAATTCTTATAAGGTGTTTATATCTTGATTTAGAATTTCAATTTCTTTCATCAGCTGTTGAAACTTTTCGGCATTCTGACGTATGGGTGTGTTCATTCATATCTCACCAACCTTTTCTTTTATCCTTACAGATGTAACGGAAACATTGCTCGTAGAGGTTGACCAGATCTATCATCTTGCTTGTCCTGCTTCTCCCATTTTCTACAAATACAATCCCGTAAAAGTATGTATTCATTTAGCCAATTTATGTCATTATCACCTCTTTGCATATATAAGCCAATTCTGCTTGCAGTACTTAATATTTATTGATGATTATATTTATGGAACAAAGCTGTCATACTTAGAATGAGCCAAACCTGTCATATTTAGAGGAATATACGAAAGAGAGCCTTATATTGATCAGCTAGGTTCCTCGGACACGGCGTTTTAAATGTCTTATCCGTGTCAGACACGTGTCGAACATGGATTCTCCGTGAACATGCCATGGACACGTGTGGTTCAAAGTAAAATCTAATTTCCCTATTGCTTATACCCTAAACTAGTTTCTTTGGTAATATCATGTTCAAAACCAATCAGTTTTCAACCCGAATATTGATACCCATTTATTAAATATTTGCAAATACCTATTGTATTATTATTTCATGCGATCAAAGCTAAAATTTTGTTGTTAAACCTTATTATTAGTTTGATTTAACTTAATTCTTAATGGTTATAGATAATAGAAAGAAACATACAAATATTATTAGTATTTTAATTCAATTATATATATATAGACACAGAGAGAGAGAAGCTCCTATAAACTAAAGTGGATAGAGATACTTGTCCACCTACTTTTTTATCCATTAGATTTGCTTTGAGATCTGTGCAAGACATGAAGGGTATCTTTGAGATACATGCATTGATTTGCATCATATGCTAGCACAAATCTCAAAGTAAATCTAATTGTTAAAAAAGTTGGTAGACAAGTGTTTCTATCCATTTAAGTTTATAGGAGCTTCAATATATATATATATATATATATATATATATATATATATGAAAAAAATGGAGGAACTTGATACCAAGCACAAGCTTTGTGCTTGGTAGCGAGGTGGCTCATTCCCATTAACTCATTCAAATGATCCCCACTTGAAAACAATAACTTTTTAATTATCCAACTCATGTGAATGTGGTCACACACACACCCCCCCTTAAAGCACGGATATTTGAAAAAATACCCCTCAAATCATCAATTTAGTTAAAAATTACTCTCAAAAGCAATTAATCATCTACTTTGATGAGCCAATTTATAATCGCAATGTAAAAATTATCAACAAAATAGTCAATTTTTTAGCACCAAGTTGATGATTTGTTGATTTTAGGGGGTATTTTTTCACAAAGCTGATGATTTCAGGGTAGCTTTGTAAATAATAAGATTTTGGGGGTATTTTTGCAAATATCTATGATTTAAGGAGTATATATGGAAATAACCCTAATGAAAATCAGGGCCTTATTTGGATTGGACCATGAGGGTTAGGGTAATTGGATACTCTCCAATTCACCCTAATTAGAGAGAATATGGATCTGAACATATTTATAATTACAGTGTTGCAAGGAACCAAACAACCCGTACATGTCTTTGAAACATATGATATAAGTCGCACTACAAATAGAACTGTCTCAATTGAATTATTTTGGCAGGGATGAAGATCTTAAGCTTGGGGACATGAGCAATCTTGATAAAAAGGTTCTACTAGAATCCTCTCTATTGTACTATTATAACTAAAGAAAACACCCATGATAAGTCCTTATCATTTCCCTAATTATACAAATACTAATATTCTATATTCTGCTGCTACAGATGATCCTGCCCAATGCAAATTTTACTTTTGGAGAGTATTCTGAGGCAATTATCTGCAAGTCTTTAACATAAGGCTTTATCAATATCACTTGTCATGCATAAATATACTTGAAATGATTGTTGAAGTTAGATTGTGTTTTATTAGAGTCGAGAATTTGTTTAGTCACACGATATGGTTTGAAATGCCCTCCTATATTTGCGACATACCCAATGAAATAAGATTGTACTTAGTGATGATACATGCAGATTCTCACAGCGAGATTCTCACAGCGAAGGACATCAATGTACTTTCTGATGATTGCATGAGGATACAAAGTAGCTTGTAAGTCTCTCAAAAATAAGGGGCCTTGCAATTTGGTCCCTCAATGATTAAAGCACGCTTCAATTTATGTTTTCTGAAAACCGTTTTATGCTTCAAAAGGCATAAGCTTAGGAGAATTTGGTCATTCACGTGATAGATTATGAGGCCCAGGCCGATAATCTATCCGCCTAGTTTTCTCTATCTAAAAATAGTAGAAAATTTCAAACTTTTTTGTTTAAGAAGTAATTTCACTTTCACATATATTCTAAACATTTATTCAAATATTAAGAATGATTAAACTTGTGCCAGCATTACTTCTACTAATAAACCAACTGTTTAAAGCTATAAATGAACAAAAATCCCTCCGTACATTTTTAAAAAATCCCTCTATCCACTTACTACGTAAATTTTGAACCGAAGCGAAAAAGGAAAATGGTGTGTGGAGTATGCAATTTTGTAAATCTTATTGTTTTTTATTCATTTGCTTTGTTGCTTGTTGACTTTTGGTTTTCGTGATAATGTAGCTAAACTAAAGATTAGATGGCATCGGGAGGAATTTGTAGAGTAAAATTCTACTCTTAATGCGTATCATTTTGATTATTATGAAATCTCTTCAAGTTTGGTGAGTTATTAGAAATCTCTTAGGATTTGAAGTATTTATGATCAGTCTCGGAGAATTGAGGAATTAATATAAAGTATTGAATATTTTGGGGCTAGTATTAAATAACCTATTTTTAAAAGGAGGCGGTTACTATTTGGACCGATCTTTTTTCACGATGCTTCTAGCTGTTTTTTATTTATTTATTAGACCAAATGCACGTGCATAATGCATTTGTTAAAAGATTAATCAAATTAGAAATTTTAAAGAGAATAGAGATATATTTTTCATGTAGAACAATCATCTTTGAAAAATTAATGCAAACGCACGTGCATAATGCATTTGTTAAAAGATTGATCAAATTAGAAATGTAAATAGAATAGAGATATATTTATGATGTAGAAAAATCATATTTGAAAAATTAATTCAAACTATTTAGAAATGTAAAACATATCTAAAGCAAATATTTGCAAAGTGGTTAGTGTTTCATCTTAGAAAATAATTATATTTTGGTAAACTTTTCACATGCTACAAATTTAAAAACCGAAAGATATGTGTTATTTTTAAAGTATATAACGGATGCCAAAAAATAGAATAGAGATATATTTATGGAGTTCTCACCTGAGCTGCGCCATCTTGGCCACACTTGAAGCAAGACGAGAGTGGGTATCGCTTGGAAACGCTGACTTCTCAGCAAGCACTGTCTCAACATGGTCCACCCGATCCCGCTTAAGCATCACGCCATACCTCCAGGCGGGGCTTCACTCAATCAGCAAGTGCAGCTTCATGGCTCGGACGGGCTACCGGAGGAGTAACCGCCATTGGCGCACTGACTACTTCAAGATGATCTCACGGCATGGCCAGGAGGAACATCGGAATGAGGAACCAAGAAATGAGCCTCGATGGGAGCCCCTGCCAGCGATAAAATTTCATCAAATTAGAGCCTTGTAATTAGCAAGAGGGAGAAGCCATACATTCAGAGGAGAGTAATAAACCTCGACAGCTTCAAGAATTGTTAGCCAGGTGATATACTACTGAGAGGACGATCATCTCGGGGTGTGCCATGTGTCAAGTCATCCATGAGGGTGTCCACAAGCAGGCCAGGGCGGCATCAGACCAGCCCCGAATCAGCGCACCAATTGATTCCTTCTCTCTCCCACACACTTGGAGGACCCCCAGACAATTATTCAGTGGGATTATCGCCTCATGAAGGTCACTTTTCATCCGAATCAACTATTTCAAGTCTCGGAAATACTCTAAAAAGGTATACGAGTATAAATTATTTCCTATTTTGTCGAGAAGTTCCTAGAGATTATTTTCATAAACTATTCTTAAGGATAACTCGACAACCTCCAAATGGGTATATGAGGATAAACTAATTCCCGAAATTCCAGTAAACGTACGAGTATATAAACTGTGTTGACGCCGGTCAACGCGTCGCCGCCGAAGGATTTGCCGATCAACGGTTAGATTCCAAACAAAGTTGGACACCGGTCAACACGTCGCACTCGCCGATTGAAGGCTAGATTCCGCACATATTCTGATGCCAATCAGAGCGTCGCAACGAAGAATTCCCCGATCAACAGAGGAGTCTCGGAAAAAAAAAGTTTGATGGTTAGTTGAATGACAACTCACCGACACGAGTCAAGAACAAAATGAACTCAGCTTCAGTTCAAGATTCCGACAATGGTCAGGCAAAAAATGTAGCACCGTGATGCCTTCAGCTATCCTACAAAGTACTGGAGAAACTGAAAGGATTGGATGAGTCAAATTCTGAAGCTAATCTCAGGCAAAAAAGTCATCTATATGTTTCAGGTCAAGATCTCGACAACGGTCAGACAAACAAAATACAGCACCATGATGCCTTCAGCTATCCTACAAAGCACTGGAGAATCTGGAAGGATTGGAGAGATCAAAGACCGAAGCCATTTTTAGGTCCTGTTACACTGACTGAAGGTTTGGGCCTATCGTATCCAAAGTATTTCAGGCTCTTCTATAAAAGTTCGAGACTGAAACACTTTGGAGGGGGTATTTGTAGGCGTTGAAAAATGCCTGTAAGTGTCCGAACGTGACTCGTGGCGGTCGGTTGACAATCGACGACCCATCCGACGATGTGATCAAGAACCGCTGATGATGTAATCGCGCCGCAAAACGCACAAAGCAAGTCAACGAACACATGAAGTGAATCGGCAAGGCATACAAGTCAGTGGAGCGACGAATCGTGGAATAAATCCAACGACGAAGCTTCATATCAGCGAGTTTCGACAAGGCGAGTTAACCGGACTCGAACGTCGACGAGACGGAATTAACCGGACTCAAACATTGACAGGACTGAACTGATTGAGCTCTGAGTCAATGAGAAAATCAATTGGACGCGGACTCGACATGATCGCGACACGATCAGAAGAAAACAAGGTTGAAAAAACTCCAGAGACACGAAACAGTGCCTCAGCCAAGGTCGAGACACCAAGTCTTGGCCAAGTGAAAACACCCCCCCTCTCCTATAAATAGAGAGTGGGGGGTCTCATTGTGAGGGGTTGGAAAATCTGGTGTCTAAGGTGGGATTTGTGAGAGCTCTTGTGCACAGATCTGAGCCTTTGCAAAGAAGAAAAGTCAGATCTACATCCCGAGTACGTGAAGAACTCGTCACAACTCAAATCCATGCAGTGAGGAGGAGATTCGGAGTCGATCCAGGTCAAATCTATAGTTTCACCCTCTGGATTAAGCCTTGTCTTAATCCCAGGGTTCGTGCGTGACTTCGCTTGGTCGATTTCACCCACTCCGGCGATCATCTCCTTCGTGAGTTGATCCCTGTCGGCGGTTATTTCCTTCGTGAAATAATTACTATAGATTTATAGATCTAGCTTCTAGATCTGATCACGCGGTGGTCTAAGGACGGAAAAAAGAGTCCCCGGCACAGGCTAAGATCCCACACAAGTGAGGATCTGATAAACGGATCCCGCATTTGTTCACAAAGGGAGATAAAGTCGTAATCTTTGTTGATTTTTCATTGTACGCTTTATAAAAAGGTGATCATTTTATTTGAATTTTGTTGTAAGCGACTGAAGCTGTAACAAGTTCAATCAATGGAAATTGGAACAACTTTCCCCGCGAACAACCCCTAAGGTAAAATTAAAAATTACCGAAGGTAAAATCATGAGCTGTTCATCTCCTTTGCAATTTTGAGAGATTTTGTGTTCTCAAAAACTCTTTTCGAATTTTTCCAATCTTTGATCTTCTGAGATTCTTCAATCGCTCCTAAAAAGATTGTTCGTAAGATCAAGGGAATTGCTCAAGCAACTCCAAGCACAACGCCGGACGAGGCTTCAGGGGCCCATCTGTTTCAGCGGTGTCACCGCCGTTACAAACCCCCTTGCTGGGGTTTTCGAACTTGTTTCAATGGGTTCAAGTTCTTGAAGAACCCAATGTCGAACTCTGCATTTTATATTTGGAACGCCGAGTTGATATTAATAATTGAGACGTAAGGTTGACCCTTGCGTTTCATAGCTGGGACGCAGGGTTAACCCTTGCATTTCATAGTTAGGACGCGGGGTTAACCATTGTGTTTTATACTTGGAACATAGAGTTGTCCATTGCATTTCTATAGTTGGAACGCAGGGTTGACCCTTGCGTTTGATGCTTGGAATGTAAAGTTGGCCATTGCGTTTCTGTAGTGGGAACGCAGGGTTAACCCTTGCGTTCTGCAGTTGGAGCGCAAAGGTGGCCTTCACGTTTTATTTTGGCCATCTTAGGTTCTCTTGTGATTCATTCCCTTTCTCAGG
>JBAKGM010000081.1:15534294-15549596 GCA_037177215.1 Asparagus racemosus | reverse complement strand
GAGAGGAAAGAGAATTCTAAATAGTTGCTAAATTTCGAGATTGCTTGTTTTATGAGGTTTACATTTGAAATGCTAGTTGGACTACATGTTTATGATTGGAATTTTAGTAAGTTAATAACATGTTTGTTTGTGTTTGAAATTGGTTGTAGATGTAATATAGATATAAAGATGTGTGTTTATTTGTGACTGAAAATTAATTATGGATGGATGGATTGATATATATATGTATAGCAAGATGTGTGTCAAACTCAATAATTCTTGTCGAGGATTGATATATGTATAGCAGGAGGAAATTTTCCAGCGTGCATGTTTGCGTGCATGTTTTATGAACAAGTTCTGCCAAATGGTGGGGCTTGGGAACCCCGACCATTTCATTTCAGACGTGAAATGGTTGAGGTTCCCTAGCCCGATCATTTCAGTCCCTATGGCAGAGACTTGTCAATGTTGGTAACCACGACCATTTTGGTCGGGATTGGCAACCCCGACAAGTTGGGGACTTCTTTACCTCTGCTAATACAGCAGAGGTGCTAATAAGTCGGGGTTGCCAACCCCGGCTAATTAGCGTCGCGATTTTTTTTTAAACGACCCAGTTTCTAGCCACGAAGCTGACGTGGCCAGAAACTGGGTCGATTTTTGGAAATAAAATGGGATAGGGTCCATTTTTTGGATTAAATTTGGGATTGGGTTTACTTTTCTCCTATGGAAAAGATATGAAGGGCCTATTAGCAATTGACTAGGATTAGGACATCAATATAAATTTCCTTTATTAAAGGAAAGCGGCTGCTCATCATACCCTGTACTTGATTTTTGTACAGGGACCCGAGAACAGAAATAAAAAGGGTGTGTGGTTTTCGAGGTAGGAGAGAAATAGATAGAGAGAAAAATTGAGATTTCGGATTGTCTGGTTGTCCGATTGTAATGATTCAAACGTCATTTTTTTAAAACAATGACGCCGTCAAGAATACGGTGTTGATTGCTCCACGGGGGTTGGAGATTTGTGATGAGACGGATTTTAGGGTTTTGGTGCCTTAGAGATAATACTGTGTTTTCTCTTATGATATAATCCTCAAGTTTGGGTGTAGCTTTAAGGATTTGTACTTTTGATTTATAGTGAAATATTTCTCTCTGGATTGCCTCATGGACGTAGGCACGATTTGCCGAACTACATTAAATTTTAGTGTTTGTTTTGCGTGTAATATTTTCGTTAGTGCCATTATTTATTTTTTGTGTTTAATTCTGCAAATAATCTCCATGAAATTCCTAATAAGTGGTATCAGAGCCCTGGTTCAAGGAGTGCTTTGGGATGGAAAAGATTGAGAGCTTTGGCACAATGATAAAATTGGATGGCTCCAATTGACAAGTATGGAAGTCCAAGATAAAAGATATTATTTATTATAATGATTTACATGATTCTATTAAGAGAGATGAAGCCAAAGTCAAAAAAGATGACTGACAAAAAGTGAGAGAAACAGCACAAGAAGGCAGTCGGTTATATTCAGATGTGGATCGATGTTAGTGTGTTTCATCATGTATCGAGCGAGATTAATGCAAAGTCTCTATGGAAGAAGTTTGATTTGTAAAATTACTACATGTCTGCCCCAACGAAACTAAAGAAAAACCAAAGAGCCAACAATACAGCATGTTGTCGAGAAAAATTTCTATTACACAAATATAATGGACAAAGAAGGTAAGGAAAAACCCTAGATTTTGCATTCAATCATGTTTCTACAGCATGTTTCTACAATCAGGTTTGCTCACATAACCCTCCATCATCTACTCCACAAGAAAAAAAAAACATAACCCTCCGCCAGCTATGTTTCTACAGTTGAGCAGTTGCTTTGATTTCTGAGAGTGCCGTATTGGAAGCTTGCTCAAAACTCATTTGCCCAAGGGAAGGGGAGTTTCTTGGAAATATTTACAGAGCATTATTTGTGCACATTAAGCTTGCAGTCCTTTAACCAGAGTTATCTTGTAGCACTGCAGGAAAAGCAAACTGTTCAGAACTTGTGACCTCCAGAACCGTGGCGGTGAGTGCACAGGGACAAAAGAAGAAAATTTATGGGCAAATTACAAGAAAGTCCCCTCATCTAGAGCCAGTGTTTCAAGAAACCCCTCGTTAAGTTTAACAAAAACCCCGTTAATCTACGATAGCTAATAAAATCCTTGGATTTTAAGTAGCCTCAGGCTAAACTTGTGATGCATGAAAGACAGAATTCCACTTGAGGCTTTTGTGAAATTTAGACATGGTTTGTCGAATTTAAGTTTAATCCACTTAAAAAATAAGTCACAAGTTTAACCTCCAACTATTTAAAAACTAATTAAGGATTTTAATAATTACCATAAGTCAAGGGGTTTGTTGTTGGTGCCACCATCCATAAGAACGGCTTAAAATTTTGAAGCTAGAGGCAGTCAAAGGGGATTGATAAGGCAATATACTTCAAAATCCAGAAATACATGCACCAATCATGCGAGACTAGAAATTCATATCACAAATAAACACATGAAATTCAGAATAAAGTTCGGCAACTAGGTGTATTTATCGAAGAATTTCATGACCTGATCAGTAATCAAGTTGATGAGACTAATGAAATAACTAGCGCAGACAATAGGTAAAATCTTGATGTAGTTAAAACAAGGCCAATTAAAGTCAGAGACTGAATAGAAAATTAAAATTGTGAAATGACAACTATCTTAAGAGCTCAAAAAAATTACTCTTGCTACACACATTCCCAACCATAAAAAAGTGGGATCATGTTGTAGAACTTGCTCTAAGACTCAAATACAAAGATACACGCAGATAAGATGCAACTATGAAGGAGAAACTGAGATATGCCTCTCAAAAGATCGCTATAGAAGTATTACTTGACACACACAGTCTAGAAAAAGTAATTTCTATTAAAAATTCAAAACTAGCTCTTAATTCCAGTTAATAGTAAGAATATATATGGAATCAACTTTACAATAATATGCATATTAAACTATGAGTTAACATCTACTATATACCTCCAAGAGATTTCTCAAAGTTTATCAGTTGAAGCACAAAACCCAAATTAGGTTGAACTTGTGGTCGTTTACTCCTCACAAGTTCCAGAGCTTGAGATTGGCTCATCCTATGCTGCTTCATCAAATAAGCAACAACAATCGTTCCACTGCATTATTTTGTTATAAAAAGATTAATGTCATAAAGATATTGGTATAGAAGAGGTAATGTCAGTTTTTGGATAGATTATTATAAGCCATAAGATATTTCATCCATGGAGCAAATAACAGCTCTAAAGGAAAGGTTTGAAAATAAACAATTTTGGCTCTTCAGTTATAAATGTCAGTGAACAATATTATCTAGGAAGATGGAAACATAATCACTAGACATTAAAATCAAATAGGCTTCCTGAAAAAGTGAATAGTCTCAATAATAGGTGAAACATGCCACCACAGCATCAGAAGATCCAAACTTCTTTCTAGATATTTAACATCATCTAACTGCTTCAATTTGATCTCCAATTAAAAGAAGCAAACTTCAAGCAAATTTATGTGATGTTTGAAATAGCTTGGTTTTCTGAGATCTAGTGCAGTTGGAGGTGGGCCTAACAAAAAACATCTGATAGTTAGTCTTATAGCAATTTAGATGTGAAAAATTGTGTATTTAAAAAAGCTGCAAATTACATACTTCATTGGTGCCATGTAATTTTTCATTGACAATATTTGGATCTCATACCCTCCAAATTATAGTTGGGTACAATTGACAAGGACATCCTAACACTTTAATTAATGTAGTAAATCCATGCTGCTGATCATGGTCAATAAAGCGTAGAATGCAAATATTAAAAACTCAGGGTTTATGGATGCTTCTGCACCTTGAAACACATCAGACTTGAGCATGAGCATTTAATTTTTAGTATGTTGTTAAATGGGGATAGTTATCTAGCACAAGTGAAAGCACTAAAAACTCAATAAATTTTTGTGCAAGCTTTTCATGTCCAACTATTAACCCCATGCTAACCATCTGTTCATTAAAGCCAATCTCAAGTCATAGCTAAGAGCAAGTGAGGTCTCTTCCATAAACCATTCAAGGTATTTTAATTTTGCAGGTAGGTAGACCTATCTTTTTCATTTCTTGAGCTATAAAATAGTGAAGCCATAAATTCCACTAGGACACCTAGGCATAATAAGGGTGTGAAAGATAAAATGATAACTATCTTCTCATCAAAATCGTCACTTTCCAAATCGCTTATAAATCCAAGATGCATAATAAAATTTCCACAGACTATTACAATGAAAGTTTTCCTTTTAAGGCACATCGTCTTCAAATTCTAACTTACAAACTCAGGATGATTAGAGAAGAAACCTCTGAAACATATTTGAGAGAGACACAATATGACGATGACTTGGTGAAGCTAGAGAAACCTATAGAAGTCCTAATGGCGCCTATGGATGACAAATGACGAAGTGATTCCATTTTCCAATCTGAAGGAATTAATAGGATTGCATAAAGAAAGATTTCCTTTCATCCTCCTTGCTAGCACATTTCTTGGTTATTATATCATCATTTGAGCCTTTTCACACTAAAACAGGTAACAATAGAGCATATCTATACATTTATAAATCTTTTGTGTGAATATGGATGACACTGCAAAAGTAAGAACCTCTACTGGTTATGAGCATTGCTAGCCAAACTTCAAACCCATGTCAAATTCCTAAAAAAGCAAATTACAGGAAAGATAGGGTTTTGCTAGCAAACGTTCAAACGCTTGGTAGTTTTTGATAGACTGATAGAAAATCCTAATGTATTAGACTTGAAAGTTGAAATCGTACAACTTCGATAGTTTCTTACAAAATGCTTTTAGACGAAAAACGATAAAGACAGAAAATGTAAGATTCCCTGGAGGGATAAGCACCAAGCTGGAAGGTGCGTGTGAAAAAAAATGTACAAATCCAAATATGTTCATTTGGACTGTTTGCTCTTGGGGAACATGATTACCAAGCTTTCTCCATTGGCAAGACCTGGTTGCCAAAATACCTTAGTCAGGAGTGAGACATAACTTTGTAAAAGGTCCATATGAAGCTGATAATCAGCTGGTAAATTTAACTAATTCGTAAGTGAAGTTTTCTCCATTTTGGGGCATCTCTTACATCTAATGTAATTTAGATAGGAAAAGACTTGAATAATGATGATACATATGAAGGTTCACTCCATAAAGAATAAATGTTCTGATTTGTTACCTTTCAATTTATAACGAACAAGCATTATGAAAAGTTGCAATCAAGTTAGGAACCACGATCTAATTCACTGAACCTTGCAGGAAGTACATTATTTCTAGATTCCACAATAACTCATCATGTTGACATGCAGTATAATCGTTTCCCATTAGATACAATAAGGTTCTTACCAAAAAAGAGATGGACAGAAAAACTGAATACCTTCTTGATCTCCCCGCAAAACAGTGTACTAGCACTCCACCACCGCTTTGTTTTGCTTCATTGATAAAATCAAAGCACTCATCAAAATGCTCACTTAAATTTGTTTCTTCGGTGTCAAGCACTGTGTCCAACCCCACAAAAGGAGGAAAAAATTTGAATTAGTTTCAATAATTCCACAGAAGCATGTTACCTACAATCAACAATGTGATCTAATATTAATTTTTGAATTTCCTGTAAATCACGCCTTGATTATGTTAAAGGTATCAGAGAACGCTAAAGTTAATTACATTATATCTAACTCAACATCCATAGCATGCACAGATTCTTGTAATTCTAAACCATTTGAAAATATAGAAGAGTTATTATTTGCTTTTAACTACAAGGATCTAATACAATAGGAGGGACTTCAATGTGGAACATGGGCAGGGAATGGAGTTGTCATATAGGACAAGTGCCCAATCTAAATTTTAAATTTTGTTCACTCTCTGTGGGGTCTCGTTATGTGCACATTTGCACATGTTGCAGAGCTTGAATTTTCTTATAATACATTTTCAAGTACCTAATTTTAAATTTCACAGGCTTTTACTACAGAAACAAATGGTAATAAAAATAAAATTCTCAACTAGAAAACTTTAACAAACTAGTTTGCTAGTAAGCTATGTCTTTAGATAATGTAAAAATTTGTCTCTCTATGCACATTCGGGCCTCTATGCGAGTGTACGTATGTACATTTTGTGTGTGTGTATTGTGTACATATGTATGTGTGTATGAATGTATATGCGTTACATATATGTATGCATATGTGTGTATGTGATATGTGAGTCTCAATATTGAATTTAATCATACCAGTTATAATTTGACGCCATTGTGGGCAACTATATACAATATAGAAAAATAGCAATTCAAATTATGCGCTCTAATACTCATTTTCTTTTAAACATTTGATAACCCAAATTTGATGTGCCACATTCATGAGTAAGGATTCTATCAGAATCCCCCATAGAAAGGGGTGATCACCTTCATGAGTAGTTACAGGGTCAGTTTGGGTATTACAACTCTTCTATTTGTGGTATAGATACCCCACTCTTATAGGAATTCTGATGGAAAGGGATGATTCTATCAGAACACCCCATTCTTCGGAAAACCAAATTCAACGGGATAATTAAGGGAGTCAGCTTAGCAGAGATGTGCCCATTATTATCTCACTTATTTCCTCCAGATGATAGCTTTTTCTTTTTCAACACTTGCAAGGAGTGTGAGGTAATTAAGGTGCACCTGGACCGATACGAAGCAGCATCTGCACAAGTGATCAAATTTCAAAAATCAGTAGTATTCAGTAAAAAATACTTTTCTAACTGTTCAGGAAGAATGTGGGGCAATCTTGGGAGTTCGTGAGGTAGCTGCTCATGATAAATACTTGGGGTTGCCTTCAGTCGTCGGTAAGTCTAAATAGGAAGTATGTGCAAACATAAAGGAAAGGGTATTAAGGCTAAAATTCAAGGATGGTCAACAAAACTTCTCTCAGAGGCCGGAAAAGAAGTTCTAAATAAAGTGGTAGCCCAAGCCATTCCAACGTATATTATGAATTTTTTTTAGGCTACCAGACCATTTTCTAATGACTAGAGAGCATGATTCATAATTTTTGGTGGGAGAAGCGATGACAGCAAGAAGATGCACTGGGTCGTGTAGAATAAAATTTGCGAAAAGAAAGCATATGGAGGCCTAGGTTACCATAACTTAAATGCAATCAACTTAGCTCTACACTGCCTCTACCAGAAAAGCAATCTTGTGATTGGTGACTAATAATAATTCTCCGATCTACAAAGTTTTGAGCTCAAAATATTTTAAAGGAGGAGACTTCTTTAAGGCTCAGCTTAGGCACAAGCCATCATTTACATGGAGGAGTATTTTTCTGCAAAAGATGTGATTGAGGCAGCAAGAAGGTAAATTCAAAACGGCTCTCAAGTTTTGTCAATTTATTAGTGGTTGCCGAGACCGTGGACCTTCAAGATCCAAACTCCAAGGACTTTTCTCCCTCTGAATGCCCCTGTAAGTGATTGTTAATTTCTAACCAGAATGATATGGAACGAACAACTCATGGACATCTTATTTTAGCATCAAGAAGCTGGAATGATTAAAATTTTAAAACTATCCCATTGGGCATTATGGAGAATCAAGGCATATTGATATAACATTGCAATAAAAGGGGATTATTCATGGTGCGTAGCAAGTATCATTTAATTATAGAAAGAAACCTAACAAAGGATGGATCACAAGAGGCGGAATCTACCAAGAGAGGCAAAACAGCCTGGAAAGTTATCTGGCAACAAGAACTTCCAAACAAGATTAAACACTTTATTCAGCGCCTTTGTCATAACACCATTCCCGTAAAGGTGGTTCTCAATCGGCATGGAACATCTCTAAAGGATGGCTGTTGGATTTGAGGGGAGAATGAGGAGTCGATGATGCATGTATTTTAAGGCCGTCCTTTCACAAGATTGGTGTGGGCAGCCTCAGGACTACCTATTTGTTCGGTCAGGGAGGGTGTCTGGGTGATAGCAGAGTGGTCGTGGAAGCAAGAGACATTATCAGAACAAGAGCACCCCGATTTATTCCTTATGATTTGTTAGTTTCCGTGGAAAAACATAAATGAGATAAAGCACATGGGTCGCTGAATGGAGGGGGATGAACTAATTTGAGTGGGGATGAAATATAACCATGTTTTCGATGTTGCCCAACAACACAGTCGTATTGCCATCTATTGTTGTTCCAATGATATGGAAACCTCCGCTTGCAAGGATTATGGAAGTCAACTTTGATGGGGCAGTGTTTGATTGCGAAAGCGGCATTAGAGTTGGGGTAGTGGTATGAGTCATAGAGGCAATTCTTTAACAGAGTATCCAAATTTACGGTATTTGAGGAGGCCCGGGAAATGCAGAATACATCTCTCTCTCTCTCTCTCTCTCTCTCTCTGAAGCTCTGAAGTTTGCATATGAAGACTATTTTGGAGGGTGATTGTGAGGAAGATGTTGCCCAAGTAGTAACCGATGATAAAGGAAACGTAAAGAGATTATCCCCTTTTGGTCATATTTAGGATCATGCGAGGAGATGACCTGATCCGCTTGAGCTATGCAGTTTTGATATAGTGCGTTGAAGTGGAAATGCGGTGGCTCACAAGTTTGCTTAAAAGACTAGAATGGTCCCACTGGCTCAAATATGGCTTGAAGACCCTCCTTACTTTATTGTTGGTGATTTACATTTGATTTTGAGCATCTATAAGTTCAATCTCAATGCAGCCATCAAAAAATTGCAAAAAATATTGACTTTAAATTTGTTCAAGAATATCAACATAGAAAAGTGAATGAGAAACAAATTTCTTACCAAATTTCAATTTTTTAAGTTTAGGGAAAGTGAGGAATAAAGTTCGGGTATTGACATAGATAGAGTGATGGACGTCTCAGATTGTAACGTCAATTAGAAAATTTTGGGGTATCAAAGTGCAAATAAGCCTAGTAATTCAGAAGGCTAACACTGTACCTTCAATCTTATGCAAGGGTGGGTGCGTGGGTGGATGTGCTTGTGCGCGCCCGTGTGAGCAGGAGTGCCAGCGATGTGTGTGTGTGCCCGTGCCTGGGCATGTTTGTGTGCCTATGTGTGGGTGTGTACATGTCGAGTGTGTGTTCATGTATATGTATGTGTGTGTATCCATCTGTATACATATATTAATGCAGTCTATTTGCCCTCTAAGACCCCAAAAGTTCCATTTTTTTAAACAGTTTTATACCTCAAGGTGCCCCAAAAAAAAGTTAACTCTAACTCTGCTCAGGAATATCAACACAGACAAGTGAACCATAAACAATTTTCTCACCAACTTTCAGTTTTTTTTTTTTAAGTTTGGGAAAAGAGAGGAACAAAGTCAGAACATTGACGGGTCGGATTGTACCGGCAATTCGAAAACTTTGGGGTATTAGAGTGCAAACAAGCCTAGTAGTCGAAAACAGCCGATCCTGTACCTTCGATTTTCTTATAAATGAAATCATTAGGAAAAGCAGGATCCAGCGATTTCGCCACAATCAAAACGTGGGTTATTCCCAAGCTTTTCAATGCAAATCTGTTGAGCGCCGCTCCCACGGAGCCCATGAACAGGCCCTTCAAAATTCGCCGGAAAAAATCCTTTAAAATATCAGAGAAAATGAAACGGGAATGAAGAAGTCGGGGGATTTGGGTTGCTAGGGTTTACTTGCTCGATTTGGCATGGGAGCTTATCCTCTTTCACGTACTTCGCAGCGCAGATCGCCTGAAGGGTCGCCGCGATCCTCTTCCGCTGGATCTCTCCGATCGCAGACATGACGTTGGTTTATCGATGATTGGAGGAAAGAGGGTGATGGCGAGCTTTGACGGGAGAGACGAGGGTCTCAAATGAGGAGAACATTTTTAAAAAGACCCCTTTTTCGACACTTTATTAGCAAACTCGTAGTATTTTTTATATAATTAGCAAAATCAATACAGGAGGTCGATTTTGCAAAAATGAATCTTTAAAATATACGGGACTGTTAGTCACATATATTTAGTGGTGCCTAATTACGTCCTAATGAATTTTACTTAGTCTCGTGTATTTTTTAAAGTTTAATTAGCATATGATTAGCCAACACTAACTATACGGGACTATTAGTCTTGTGTATTTTAAAAGCTATATTTTACAAAATTGACAAAAGATGTCGATTTTGCTAATTAAATCTACAAAAGGTCGATTTTGCTAATAAAGCTTCAAAAATGGTCTTTTTTTTTAAAAAAATCCCTCAAATAAATATTTCAAAGAAAAATTAAATTAAATTAAAACTTTAAGTATGAAGTAATTTAAAATTAATTTTTACGAATTCCCAAATGTAGGGATCTGAAAGCAATTTCCGATGTAAAAGTGAACTTGTCACTATATGACCATGGCGATATCCTTTTTCTTAAACTTGTTTCATTAAACTTTTTGAAAATTTCTAGGAAAAAATGACCAAATGAGGGTAGAAATAAAACTCGCCATGTGTGGTTAATAACTGACTTCATATAGCTCAGTACTCCGCGACACAGGTTGCGTGCATGATACAAAATGTGGGAGGAGTGTTGTAATTGAATTGTCAAAGAAATAGTTATATATAATTTTGAGTATATTTTCATCAAACTTTTTAGAAATTTTTTGGCTTTAAGGGCATTTCTGATGATTTTTTCCAAGTTTGAGGACATTCCCTTTGATTTTGTCATGGGTGAGGGCATTTTTTTTATTTAAGTATGAAGTAATTTAAAATTAATTTTTACGATGTAAGAGCGTGAGGCAAACCACATGGCATGAAATCTCATAGAGTATTCATTGGGACGTCCCCACCGTGACGCATTGCACTGAAGCCACCATGATGCAATGATAAGTAAACAATGGTGGTTTACTAGGGTGTTCCCTAGAAGCGATGTATTATATGCTACCCCGGTATAATGACAAGTAAGCAAGAGTGTTCAAGGAAATTAAAATCATTTAAGAGGTTGCCAAATAGTATTAGGCATAGACTAGAACGTCATGAGAGAGTAAATGATAGGAGATATTAACAGAAAAATAAAATTAGGCTAGCTATTTGGAATAGGTACACTTACCGGTAAGACAATGGAATTAGTAGATATTATGCTTAGAGAAAGATTGGTACAATTTATTTACAAGAAACTAAATGGATAGGTGAAAAATCCAGAGAAATTGAAAAGACTAGATGTAGACTTTGGTACGCAGAAAAAGAGAATTATAGAAACGGAGTGGGAGTGCTTGTAGATAACATAATAAAGATAGTGTTGTAGATGTAAAAAGAGTCAGAAATAGAAGAATACTAATATAAATTGTTTTGGGAGTTGTAACAACCGTGATTTCTTGATACAAATTTTTTCAATGTTAAAAAAAATACTAATGATGTTTTACATATTTGGATATTGTGTTTAATTATATATATTTAATGATAGAAATTGTTAATATTTAGTTAATAATATCATTAGATTAATTGTTACAGAATTATCATGACATTTAATCAGTATTTTAAATACGTAATTAGTAGTATTTAGTCCACGTGCATTACACAGAATTTATTGGCGTGTTAAGTTAAGGAGAAGAGTTTTTATTCTACCAACAAATATTTTATTTTAAATTTATTGGCGTGTTAAGTTGAGGAGAAGAGTTTTTATTCTATACTTCCCGATCTAATATGTCATGGGCTTGTTCGCGTCCTGTTTCCATGTATTTTAGGAAGCGGGGCATGACAGGAGTAGAGGTTATTAATATTATTAGTGCTTATGCACTACAAGCAGGGTTGCCCGAGAGTACTAAAAGTGAATTTTGGGATAGCTTAGATGAATTGATACAATAAATTTCACGAGGAGATAAATTATTTGTAGGAGGGGATCTTAATGGGCATGTTGGCAAGGATAATAATGCGTATGAGATGATACATGGAAGTTTTGGATATGGAGATAAGAACGATATAGGAGAATCAATTTTAGAGTTTGAAACATCATATATTTGATAATAGCAAATACACAATTTAGAAAAAGTGATGAACACTTAATAATATTTAAAAGTGGATCTAATAGTAGTCAAATAGACTTTTTTTTACTAGAAGAGTGGATAGGTTAACATGCAAAGATTATAAAATTATACCTGGAGAGAGTTTAACTACACAACATAGGTTGATAGTATTAGACTTTTCTATTAAGAAGTGGAGAAGGAAAACTAATATGAACAAAAGATTAAGAACTAAATGGTGGATCTTAAAAGGGGAAAACTTAATGCTTTTTAAAAATAAGATGATGAAAGAAGATATATGGAATATATATAATGAGACTAATATTATGTGGAATAGTATGTCATCTTGTATTAAGAAGGTGGCAAAGAATATTCGAGGAGAATTTAAGGGTTGTATGTTAGATAGTAAGGAGAGTTGGTGGTGGAACGAAGTAGTGTAAAAAACAATTAGGGAGAAGAAAACATTATATAAAAATTGGCAAAAGCGTAGGAGCAAGAAAAACTTTGAGAAATATAAGCTTGTACGGAAAGAAGTAAAAAGAGCGGTTAGTGAGACTAATTACAAGGCTTATGAGAATTTCTATAAGAAGTTAGAATCTAATGAGGGAGAAAAAGATATATAGAAGCTTGTTAAGATGAGAGAAAAAAAAAGTAGGGACTTCGGTAATATTAGGTGTATTAAGAGTGAGGATCAAAGAGTTCTAGTAACCAATGAGGAAATAAAAGAGAAGTGGAGGAGTTACTTTTATAAATTGTTTAATGATAACCAAATAGGTGAGCAACATGGAGAATTTGACAATATAGTGAATGATAAATATTTTAGATATTGTCAAAAAAAATTAGAGTTAATGAGGTCAAAGATGCTCTAAAGAAAATGAAAAGTGGAAGAGCTATAGGACAGGACAATATCTCCATTGAAGTTTAGAAATGTCTTGGAGATATAGGATTTGGATGGTTGACCAAATTATTTAATAAGATGATTGAGACAAAGAGAATGCTCGATAAGTAGAGGATTAGTACTTTGATACTAATATACAAGAATAAAGTAGATATATAAAGTTGTTCAAACTATCGTAATATTAAACTCATGAGTCATACTATGAAACTTTGGGAGAGCATAATTGAACAAAGACTAAGAAAAGAGACAAGTGTATCTGAAAATTAATTCAGTTTTATGCCCGGGAGGTCAACTATGGAGCTCATGCATATTTTGAGACATCTGATGAAGACATATAGGGAAAAAAGAAAGGATATGCATATAGTTTTCATTGACCTAGAAAAACTTATGATAGAGTATCTATGGAGGTAATGTGGTGAGTTTTAGAAAAGAAACACATATCTAGTGTATATATTAATATGATTAAAGATATGTATGATGGATTAACAACTAAAGTAAGAACTAATGAAGGAGAAACTAAGTCATTTCCTATAACCATAGTTTTACATCAAGGGTCAGCCTTAATCCCTTATCTTTTTGCTCAAGTTATGGACCAACTTACCAGACATATTCAGGATGAAGTGGCATGATATATATTATTTGCTGACGATATAGTATTAGTTGACTAGACTAGAATAGGTATAATTTCTAAAGTAGAAAGGAGGAGCAAGCTCTTGAAACTAAAGATTTTAGAATTAGTGGAATAAAAACAAAATACATGGAATGCATTTGTGGTAAAACTAAAAGAAGAAAAGAGCCTATAATACATATTGATGGCCAAGAGATAGCTAAAAATAATTAATTTCGATATTTAGAATCAATCATTCAGCATGATGGTGAGATTGAGGATGATGTTGTCAATCGAATCAAATTGGGATGGTGAAAGTGGAGGAGCACTTCGGGAGTTTTGTATGATCGTAGAATACCCATGAGACTTAAAGTCCTATAGAATAGTTATAAGACCAACAATGCTTTATGGTTCAGAATGTTGGGCAATTAAAAAATAACATGTGTAAAAAATAAGTTTAGTAGAAATGAGAATGTTGAGATGGCCTAGTAGGTATCCACTAAATGATAGGATAAGAAATGAGTGCATATGTAGTAAATTAGAAGTTGCTCCTATTGAAGATAAAATGAGAGAGAATCGATTAAGGTGGTATGGTAATATACAACGTAGACCTTTTAATGCACCGGTTAGGAAAATTGATGATATCATAGTTAATGAAGCAAAGAGATATAGAAGCAGACCTAAAAGAACTTGGTTGGAAGCAATCAAGAAGGTTATGCTTATTGTTAGCTTAACAGAGAAGATGACCCATAATAGAGTAGAATAAAAGAATATGATTCATGTAACCGACCTCAAACATTTGGGATAAAGACTTTGTTGTTGTTGTTGTTGCTATTGTATTATAAGAGTATTTTCAGAATTCTAAAAATGTGGCTCACAATGACCAAAAAGAGTGGTTTTTCTTATATATATACAGTATAGATAGATTATCAATGTAAACAGAATAACTAAGAGAGGAACTAATTTGAAATAACTAGGTTTAAATAGCCATTTGAATGATTGCGAAATTAATTTCAAAATATTACATATTTAAGGAGCTAATATAAAAAACAATACCTTATATTTTTTGTGTATTTTAGAAATTTTATAGGGGTAAATTTCACTAAACCTCCAATTAGTTGGTGTTTTATAATAAATCCCATGACATTTAAAACTTTCATTAAACCCCAATAGGTTTGGAAATTTCAAAAAACCCTAAGTTGTCTTGATTTATTGCTTTTTACCCCCATAACGGCTTTACCCCATGATGTCACATGAATGAAAATGCCCTCAAGGTCCACAATGGTGAAAGAAGGATATTTTGCATATATACCTCTCTAATGATCCTTATTGGCACTTAACCCCCTAAAATTCCCTAACAGCCTATTTGGTTGGTTTCTTAGTAATCTAAGAAACTGAAATTTTGCGGGGTGGGAACATTAAACATGGTTTCCTCCCATTTCCTCAAAATAATTCATGAAATGAGTTTCATACAATATAGGTCACATTACTAGGGGTGTTAATGGATCGGATAGGGCTCGGATATGATACCTACCATATACATATTCCCTTATACAGATACAAATAATGTCTTGGTAAGGAAAATTCATATCCATATTTGCTAAACTTAGATATGGGTATGAATATACAAGCGGAAATGCATGCAGATACAAAACGAATATGAGAAAACCAAATAATACCGAAAAAAATTATAGTTTGTATGCTAGAACAGAGTTCATTAATTTGTTTGCTAAATCTAAAATACTAAGATTATATCTTTTGATCATCAAAATTAGTCTCAAATCTATTAATCTAAGGATTAAAATAATTGCAACTGTATGATCAACATATATTCA